>JAGKTI010024632.1:0-14296 GCA_018397915.1 Birgus latro | reverse complement strand
ATGCTGGGGTGTGTTATGGTGTGACGTTATGCTGGGGTGTGTTATGTTCTGGTGTTAGCTAGGATGTTGTGTTCAGACATGTTATGCTGGGATGTGTTATGTTCTGACGTGTTCTGCCCGGCTGTGTTATGTTCTGATGTGTGATACTGGGATGTGTTATGTTCTGGCGTGTTTACTGGGGTTATGTTTTGGCGTGTTCTTCTGGGGTGTGTTAGGTTCTGGTGTGTTATGCTGGGGTGTGCTATGTTCTGGCTTGTTATGCTGGGGTGTGTTATGTTCTGGCGTGTTCTGCTGGGGTGTGTTATGTTCTGGCGTGTTATGCTGGGGTGTGTTATGTTCTGTGTAATGTTGCACCGTGTTATACTCTGACAGGGTTGGAGCGTGCCCGTGTCCCTAAGAATGGTGTGGTGTTATGTTGTGATATGCAGTGTTGTATGCTGTATTACGATGTGTTAGGTTTGGGTGTGTTGTGTATTGTGCTGGTCTGGGGTGTTATGTAGTGCTGTGTTATGTTTCGGCGGGGTCGGAGCGTGCACATGTGTTCCCAAGAATGGTGTAGTGTGGTGTTGTGATGTCACGGTGTTTTGTGCTGTACCACGTGTTAGGTTTGGGTGTTCTGTGTAACGCTGTGTTGTGCAGGGGTGTGTTATGTTCCGTTACGTAGCGCCGTGTTATGTTCTGGCGGGGTCGGAGCGTGCACATGTGTCCCTAAGGATGGTGTGGTGTGGTGTGGTGGTGTGGTGGGAGGAGGGGCAGCGAGAGGAATCAATACATCCTCGTGTTATCCCAAGCCTCTCTGGCCTCTCCTCATGCTCACACCTTTCCCCGCCCTCACCATCATGTGCGCAAACAAACACACAGTTGCCTTAATTGCCGTGATCACTTATTCTGACACGCGCCACTCACCGCGCGAGCTCTGCGCGTGCTGATCTGCGCGGCCACTCATCGAGCATCCACACGTGCTCTCCCACTCAATGAGCTTAAAGGCCCCGCACCGAGCGTAACCTTCTGGCATTGGGATGCTGATTAAAAACACCTTATTAACGCTCAAACGTGTTATATTTGAGATATTTTAACAGTGCAGGCTGGTCCACATGTGTGTCTGCACCAACATCCCAAGACTAGGCGATTGATTTTCCGGAGAGGGGCTGCCCCATGAAATTGCTAAAGTAAATTCCTGGAGCTGGCATCCCGGCACTGAGACTGATTGCCTGTGAGTACAGCTGTCTGAAGAATGGCCAGTCCATTTGCAGACACCGGGGAGGGAGCACGTACGCCTCTCCGCTCCGGCTTTGGCAACTTTGCTCTTAGTACGTTGTGGACTTAGTGTTCTAGCGCTACTCTGCCAGTGTGGTCGTGTTCGTGGGCTTACTAGAGTGGTGTTTGTGCTTCGCCAGTGAGGAAGCGCTTGGGCACCCCTCGCGCCTGAAAGTTTTAAGCATTATTTTCTTGATATTTTTTCATATTTTTGGTTATTTCATCCTGGAGATCTGACTCGGAATTTGACGAATCCACCAGGACACTATAAGGAAGTGAAGGCAAAGTGGGTGAGTGTGCGAGGAGAGGGAGGGAAGGACGCCCAAACCATCTCCAGGATGCTGCTCTCAGTCATCTTTAAGGATTACTAAAAAGGACAAGGCACCAGGACCCTCCAGCCCACGTTCAGAACTACTGGCAAGGTAAGAGGAGCTTCGTTGTAGCCCGTATAGCGTTGTAGCGGCCCCTGTATAACGTAGGAAGGTGATGTGAGCGAGGGGGTTGCGATGATGTCTGTGTATGCAAAGGGGAAGTGCGTTTATGTGACTTTTACGAACGATTTCCCACCCCGCGTTGGTTGGTTGAAGTCGGGAGGAGGGAAATGTGTTTCTGAAAACGTAATCCACGCTTCTTCCTCGCGCAATATCGTTAACCTGTGCGATTTTGAGGATGCAATTACACCCGAATTACCGGAATCGTGGCATATTTTCTTTTTCTAGTTTCGCATCTGCCCAGGCTCAGAATGACTATTTCTTGTAATGTCTAGGTGGCTTGCGAGATGTGGTTTTGATTTTCATACTGTTACGAAAACCTGATGTTTGAATTTTGGATAATGAGTGGAACTGAGTTGGGATTGTATTTTGAGGTGTTTGGAAGATTTTTGGTGGAAATCTTGAAAGTTAGTTGCATTCTGTTACTTGAAAATGTCGCTGATTTTTGTGTGGTGTTAGGTCTGTATATATAACACTGAGGGCAGACAAGGGTATTGGAGGTGTTAGAAAGTGTTGGTGGTTTTGTGTAAGTTAAAATTTTGTGTGGAATGTATTTTGGTGTGATTGAAGGTGTCTCTCATTTCCGGGATTGTGTTAAAATGGGTAAACACGTAAAACGGGGATCAGATGGTGTTCTAAAGATCTTATAGTGTGTAAGGCTAGGTGAGGGTGATATATGCGGTGTTATGAAGTTCCTGGTATTGAGCTTGGTGTTAAACGAGAATGTACACTTAAAATGAAGCGTGAATGGTACATCCAATTCTCAAATACTAGCGTAAGACGGAGTGAGGGGGATGTTCTGAGGCATTTGACAGTGTTCCCTCTGACAGGTATTGTGTTAAACGTGGCTGCATTGAATAGGAAGAGTGTATGGTGGTTTGGGTCCTTGGGTAGTGCTGGAAAACGAATGGATATGGTCTTTCTGGTATAAAAATATTGAGTAAAACGGAAAGAGAAGAGATGGTATTTTGCGGCGTTAGAAAGTGCTGTGCTTAAAGTCTCCCAAGTCTCAAAGGAAATTATACTGGGCCAGGGAATGGGAGCGTTATCCAATTTCATACTTGATCGAATTTATGCAACGAATCGAGTTTGGCCAAGTTTAATCAGCGGTTATTGGCCATTAACGTTATGAAAAGAAAGGGAAAAAAGGGGGGACTTTAATTCAGAGATGAGATGATGATGGAGAGACGGGTGTTGTGGTGGTAATTGCGGGAGTGGTGTTGTGGTGCTGGTGGTGTTTGAGCTAGGGGAACTTCAGATATGAGAACAGACATGTGTTGTGGTGCTAAATGTGATAGTGGTGATGGTGGTGGTAGGGAGACTAGTTGTGGAGACTGGTATTGTGGTGTGGTGGTTTTGGAGGAGACGGGTGTTGTGGTGGTAATTGTGGTGGTGGTGGTGGTGGTAGGATATATGATGAAAGAACCGCCATCAGCAGCGGTTGAAGATTTAAGATGATTAGTTGGATGGGGTTCGCTAAGTTAGGAGTGACTAGAGTGGGTGTGAATCATGGGGTGGGGGGAGTGATGGAGGGAGGACACATAGATCACACGCACCCACCAGTCACCCAATTTATTTCCCCCAATTTATTTTCTATATATTTTTTGAGGTGGGGGGAGGGGGGGAGGTGGACAATATTTTTCTGGGCGAGAACAAATCCAAAGGGGGAGGAAATTAGATGCCGCATCAAGTCCGCTCCCACGTTGCTGCCGGGGGTCCAAAATTCCCACTCTGCTTCGCCGCTTTTCTCTTGCGTTCGTGGTGTGTGTGAGAGGGGCGGGAGAGAGGGAGAGGGAGGGAGAGTTAGCAGACCGCACCACCTGATTGGAATTAACCGTGTGTTGGATGTTGATTAGGATTGGCTGAGCTGGATGAAGCGCACGAGTAAGGTTGTCAAGTGAAATAGGGAGAGCTGGTCGACACACGAAGCCCTGTCCCCCCTCATCCCTCTAAAACTCCCTACACAAGCCATCACAACTCTCTCTCTCTCTCTCTCTCTCTCTCTCTCTCTCTCTCTCTCTCTCACCCCTCGAGAAGTAATGGAAACTCATCCATTGTGTTTCGTTTCCAATTTCAGTCCGAGGGAAGGTTCATTTTTGAGTTGGAATGCAGCTACGCGGAAGACTTGGGAAAATCAAATTGAGTTTTCACCTTTCGTTGTTGCCATTGGTGCCGGGTTGAGAGAGAGAGAGAGAGAGAGAGAGAGTTTTCGTGACGGAGCCTTAATGTCCTTACTGTTTATTCCGACAGATTATTCCTTTGATGTCGCGCTTTTTCCAATCCCCTTCATCGAAAACGTAATTAACATCGGACAACGGACGGGGGGACAGCCGACCGACTGCGTTACCTGTCATTAGCGCCGCGGACGTTGTTAGGTAACGCCACGGGGGGGTTCAGCTGGGAGTAACGAAGGCGGAGTGCGAGAGTGAGCGAGATTTATTCCAACCAGCGGGGGCGAGTGAATAAGGCGGAAATGAGGCAGGGGAGCCAAACATTATTTATTTCAGTTACCCGATATGATAAGAATGAGGCGAGGAAGAACCGGATTTATTCTAGTTACTGAGTATGATAAACTGTTAAAGGGGAAGGCAGTCTATAACCATTTAGGTTCTTCGAGGTTCTCCCAGAGCTGAATAAAATCGTCTGAAGATAGCCGGTTCGTTACGTAAGATCAAAGGGATTCATATGGAAGTGAGGAAGGTGTGTAGTGGTTTTTTCCTTAGTGTAGATTTTTAATAGTGAAATGTATTCCACTCATATATGGGGGTTCTTTTGGGAATAACGAAGGTGCAGATACATTCCGTCCAACTGTGGGGAATGAATTGGAGTTACAGATTTATTCCATCCTGTTGGGGGTTTATTCTACGGTCTGGAGGCTTTAATTGGATGCATTACGAAGGGACACTTTAATTCCATCCAGTAGGGGGTTCAGATAGAGGTAAGAAAAGTGTAGTGTGTGTGTGTGTGTGTGTGTGTGTGTGTGTGTGTGTGTGTGTGTGTGTGTGTGTGTGTGTGTGTGTTGCCACTGATCTGTGTTGGATAAGGCGGAAATGAGTTAGGTAACCCAATTTAGTTTACTTGCCTGTCGGTTTTTCAGGGGCTGTTGCGCAACACCCCGTCTTAATTGCAAGGAACAAAGATTAATGGGATGATGTCTTTTATTTTGGCATTTTTTTTTTATAATCCATCTTTGAGTCAGCCCGAGGACGCACCCTTATTAGAATCATTATAGGTATCCCTCAGGTGAATAAAACGTGTGCCGATAGCCAGAGTTAGAGAAGTAAAGGAATTAAAGGAGAAGGTATCGTAGCGAAGAGGCTAATTTAGTGTAGAAGGGAAGGATTTCATGACATAAGGGTGGGACTTGTATTGAAGGGGTTGATTTCTCATATTGATGGGGTAGGGTGAACCTCTCATGATGAAGTGGTTAAGGAATGACGTAATAAGGGATGACGTAGCGAAGGGGGTTAAATGATGACGTTTTGAAGGGGTTTAAAGGGTGTACCTCACGTAATAAAGAGGTTAAGGGATGACGTATTGAAGAGGTTAAGGGATGACAGTGAAGGGGTTAAGGGATGACGTAATGAAGGGGTTAAGGGGTACACCTCACGAAGGGGTTGAAGTGTGAACTTCGTAATACTGTTGTTGTCCCAGGCTTATGTGAGCGTGAACCCAGTGGACCACAGGCTGAAGATACCCTCCTGCGGTCCACCTTACCCTCTTTTCGGGGGATGGGGAGGAGGTTGAGGGATGTTTGTGTAGCCCAGCCAGACCCAGCAGTGACTCCGCCTGACCTTATCTGCGCCACCACGTGAAGGCATCCCTCTCCATCCGACCAGCTCACCCACCCACCCAGCGAGCCAGGCAGCTGTGTGTTTTGCTGAGGGAGATAATGCTCGCTACGTGGCCCCCTCTCTCTCTCTCTCTCTCTCTTTCTCACTCTCTCTCTCCCCCTCTCTCACTCTCTCTCCTCTCGCGCGCGCCGCCCAAGCTGCGAGCATGTCTGAATCTCTCTCTCTCTCTCTCTCTCCCTGGAGTCTTAATCAAAGCATAATAATGTTTTTTTTTTTGCATTATCGGGTGTCTGTTTTTATTTTATAGGGTCGCATGTCAGGCCAGGGAGAGAGAGAGAGAGAGAGAGAAGATTGTGTAAATGCCTCTAGCCTGGCATTTTGAGAGAGAGAGAGAGAGAGAGAGAGAGATTTTCTTCCTAAGCTTATAACCACCTGCCTTAAGTTATGTACAGTCGTGGTCAAAAGTTCGTATACACCTCCTCGATGCCGTCAGAAGCTAATGAGATCCTGCTGGCTAATTAACGGTAATCAAGGAGGCTGGAATCTCGCTTCATTAGGGCGGTCAAAAATTCCTTTACACCGTGTCGGAAAACCTAATGAGATCCCGCTTAATCATCATCATCATCATTATCTGCCTCATCGTCGTCGTCATCATCATCATCATCATCATCATCATCATTATCCGCCGCCTTCTCCTTGTCATCATCATCATCATCATCCTTCTCCTCCACGTCATCATCATCATCTCCTCCTCCTCCTCCTCCTCCTCCTCCTCCTCATCATCATCATCATCATCTTGCTTAAGACAGGATAAACCAATTATAGATCGGTTGGTGAGCAACCCTGTCACTACGATGACGCAGTTTTTATTTTTCCTAAGTCAGGCGATTTTTTCTGAAGGGGATTAATTAACCACTTCAATCCGATGACGTATAAATCATTCACCTGTGGATAATGAACTGAAGGATTTAAAGATATATTAGTCTGATTAACCCCTTCACTACGATACCTCTTTCCCGAGTCGGATAAAACCGTCTGTGCTTGAGGGGTTAAGATTCTCCCTTGGTTGGTATTGCCTTGAGATTAATCCCTCTTTTTTTTAATTGCTGATTCCAGACGATTTCACTCAGCTTAGGAATGATCTCTTGTGCTGAAGGGATTAGATGAGATTCTGTCCAACCCCACCGGCTCGAAAAAATCCCCCTTTAAGCTGAACAAAATCGTCTGAAGGGGTTAAATAGGGCTATATATATAACGCCATCAGTTGAAAAATCGCCCCTAAGCTTAATCGTCTGAGGGGATTAACGAAAACTATATCCAACGCCTCTGGTTGGAAAAAAAATCTCCCTTTAAGCCGAATAAAATCGTCTGAAGAGAGCAATTAAGATTATGACACCTCCAGTTGGAAAAATCTACCTTTAAGCTTAATGAAATCTTCTGATGGGATTAATTATAGCTATATGTAATCCCTCGAAAAATCTCCCTTTAAAGAGCCTAATAAAATCGTCTGCCAGGATTAATTAATGCTATATCTAACGCCTGTAGTTGGAAAAAATCTCCCTTAGGCTGAATAAAATCGTCTGGAGGGATTAATTAAAGCTAAAAGTAATCCCACCAGTGCTAAAAAATCCCTCGGTTGAAAATAATCCGTCTGAAAATAGGGAGGGTGAAATATAAATGAGGTACTCGGGGGGAAGTGATTAATTGGACCCCTGCTATGAGGTGGCTTTGGAAAGTTGGCAGGTGTGGTGCGGAGGGAAAAAAGGGGGGTTCATTAGTGAGAGAGAGAGATGCATTTGTGAATAAGTAGTAGTGGAAGGTTTGGTTTATATAGAAAGTAGGAAAGTTAGGGAGAAAGAAAGAGAGGGAGGGAGGGAGGAAGGGATCTGTGCGTGAGAAAGGGTTGAAAAGGAAGGCTGCTGATGAGAAAGGGAAGGTAGGTAAGAAATGCGCTTAGAATGTAATTGAGACGGAGAATCGCTCTGTTAAAGGGAGGTGGGGTGAGGGAAGAGGGGGGGCATGGTGGTCAGTAAAGGAGGAGGGGGTAGGAGAGGAGGGGGGGAGGAAGGAGATAGATGGTCAGGGGGAAGGGAGGAAGATAGGAGGAGGGGAGGGGGAGGAAAGGGAAATGGTCATGGGGAACTGAGGTAGGTAGGTAGGTAAGTTGATTGAGGGGGGGGAGAGGAGTGGGGAAGGTAGAGAGGAGTATGTGGGAAGGAGGGAGAGGAGGTGGAGAGGGGTATGTGGAAAGGAGGAAGGGGGAGGTAGAGAGGGGTTTAGGGGGAGGGAGGGGAGGCAGAGAGGGGTTTGGGGGAGGGAGGGGTGGGGAAGGGGGTGCGTGAGAGACTATCCATGCTCCCCCTCGCCCCCTCCTTCCACGCATGCGCCATCTTCCTCGGGTCCGGCGCATGCGTGGGAATCTCACCACCTCTCCGATTGGCTGGTCAAGAATAAGGGTACGGTGGGGGGAGGGGGGTTTGCGAAGGGGTATTTTCCGGAGGGGTATTTTCTGGCGTCCTACGTTAATGCCACTGCTTCCCCCGCCCGTCTCTGTCCGCGGGGCTCCGTACAGGTAAATTAATCGTACAGGTAAGACAGGTAATGAGCGGTAAGTCAGAGGAGTACCGTAAATTGGTTGTTAAAGACGATTACATTTTTTATTTTCCTTGTACCAGACGATTTTATTCAGCTTAGGGTGATTGATTTTTCACAGCTTAGGACGCAAAGATCCCTTATGGACTAAAAGATCCCTTATTACTATCTTTTCTATTGTTTTTTCTTTAGTACCGGATGCCGTTATTCAGCTTACTGTAGGACACGTTATTTTTCCTAGGATTGGTGTTTTTATGTACCTTAAGACAGTTGATTAATACAATATACTAGGATGATGTAGCGATTTTTTTTATTTTTTATTGCAGTATGATGGTGGTGATTGTTCCAAATGACTTTTGTTCCGCGTGGTTAACCTCTTTCCCAACGAGGACGTAATTTCTTGGGTTAATTATTGCTGCTGGCACTAAAGACTTTAATTAAGACTGTTGCCCTTCATTTAGTAAACTCGTAAGGTGAATGGTCTTAATTATCCGTCGCAGCGAAGGGAATAAACTGCTCGGGACAATGATTTTTTTTTTTTAAGGCTACCATGAGAGATATGAATTAAGTCATCTTGTGGCAGCGAATATCACCACCTCCACCCCCCCTGACCATCTAACCCCCCCCTCCCCCCCTCCTCTTCATCGTCATCATCATCATCATCATCGTTATCATCATGACCTCTTTTTCATACCCAAGGATGAGGTTAGTGATATGCCAGAGAGCAGGAAAGGTACTGACAACCAGTGTAAAAAATATGAAAAGTTACGGTTTTGAAGTGAAGGCGTGAATAGCGATTGTTTCTAACCCCTTCACCACGAGATTTCCAAATAAAATCGTCTGGCGGTAACATGAGGTAAATATAAATAGACATCGGTGAAGACGGCTGTTTTCTTCCCCCCATATTTAATGTTTACGGCAGTGAATCACAACCTACATTATTACCAAAGAGGTCATATTGCAGAGGCTGACCGTATTTTTAGCTCTGTAGGCTTATGTACTGTATCGGCCGGCTTGCACACGCCTACAGTAAAAGTTCAAGCAATGTTTTACTGTTCCTTAGTAGAAACAGATTCGTGGGGACGAGGAACACCACTTGGAAGCGACCCGCCCCTAAAAAGCTTCTCTAGTACATGTGAATAGTGTTTTGGAGTTGGCTGTGTGTGTGATTTACGAAGTCATTATATAGCGGTTTGTCATCTAGGGAACCGACAGGATGTGATAATGTGGGAGCACGTGAGAGGACATACTACAGCATCCACGTAAATGACTGCCCGCGGGTTGGTTTGGATCGGGTCAGGAGGATCGCCAGACAACTCCGCTGCCGACCTGACCACCGAGGGCCCCATAATTATTGTATTACCGGTGTGTGTAGCGTTCTGATCTGCAGGGCACGCCATCTTACGTCACCATTTTTTTTTTTGGGGGGGGAGGGGTAATTATGACCTATGTTAACTAATTTTAAGGTCAGACTTGATTTGTACACCTGTAATTGCGTACACCTTCACCACGATAATGATTTTGATGCTGTTACCCTGACGCTTTTAATACCTTTGTCCTTTTTGGCGATTTTAATATTTTTGTCCTTGATTTTAATATTTTTGTCTGATTTAAATATTTTTGTCCTTGTTGGCGATTTTAATATTTTTGCCTGATTTTAATATTTTTGTGCTTGATTTTAATATTTTTGTCCTGGATGGCGATTTTAGTATTTTTGTCCATTACGGCGATTTTAATATTTTTGTCTTTGATGATTTTAATATTTTTTGTCCTTGATGATTTTAATATTTTTGTCCGTGATGGTGATTTTAATAGTTTGTCCATGGTACTGACAGACGATTTTATTTAGCTTAGTGAAGATGGTAGTGAAGTTGTCAGTTACCCTTTCAGTACGATGACGCCTTTTTACTTTATTGAAGCCTCCGGGAGACGATTTTATTCATCTCTTAAATAACCCCTCCAATCCGATTAAATTTTTCCCCACCTAATTCTTGCCACTTTCAGACGATTTTATTAAGCTTAGGAAGGATTGGTTTTTCGGTACTTGGGGCGCTGTAGTTGAGTCATCTTAACTTGGCCTAAATTTCTCCCTTTTTGCAGCCTGTTTCACGCAGCTAAAAGGTAAGAAAAAGGCACTACTGTCGTTGTACATCCTCTCCATTGCACAGCTTCGTGACTAGCATCATGTGTCACTCGAGGCTTAGAACTGAGCATTCAAGATGGAGAAACGGCAATTTTAGCCAAGTTAAAATAAAAAGAGGATGTGTTGTATATAAGGCCGCGTCAGCCCAAAAAATGTCCCCAGCAACCTGAATAGATCGCAGATGAAAAATACGCCATGGGTCTCACGGCGTTTACTCCTTGTGTGAGAGGTCTTGGAGTTGGATCGGGGCGCCTTCGTGTGGTGGTACCAATATGACAAGACGGTGGAGCTGCCCAGTATACAAGCGGCCCTTATTTTCTTTATTATCCCTCAAGAGAAGAATGGACGGCTGCGGAAGAAGGTAACTCTGGCCTTCAGTCTACTGGGTTCACGTTAAGATGAGCCCCGAATTGTAACTGCTAGGCTACTACGGACTTGCTACACACCAAGGGAAGGAGAGAGACGGACGTGTCATAAGTGTGAAGTAGGATGTAGTGTAATTGTAGGCCAGCTTTTGTCACTGACTGTACACGTGCGGACGAATGAAACAGAGACACTTCCTTAGCCGGGGCACAGAAAAAGAGGGTCGTTTTTGGCTGACGAGTTACGATCGGAGGAATGAGAAAATTGTAGCACCCCCCTTCCTCCACTTACCCCTACCTGACACCATTTCCCCTTACCTAATAGCATTTCCCCTACCTGACACCATTTCCCCTCCCCAATACCATTTCCCCTACCTGACACCGTTTCCCCTCAATAATACCATTTCCCCTTCCTGACACCATTTCCCCTCCCTAATACCATTTCCCCTACCTGACACCGTTTCCCCTCCCTAATACCACTTCCCCTATCTGACACCATTAATCCCCTCCCCAATACCATTTCCCCAACCTGACACCGTTTCCCCTGCCTAATACCATTTCCCCTGCCTGACACCGTTTCCTCTACCTAATACCATTTCCCCTGCCTGACACCATTTCCCCTCTCCAATACCATTTCCCCTGCCTGACACCATTAATCTCCTACCTAATACCATATCCCCACTCCTCCCACCGTATTCCCTAAGCCAGAAAATGACACAGCAAAGAAATCGTACTTTGTTCCACGGCTGAGGTAGTATTTCCATGTTATTTGTCCGCACCTGCATATTTGATTTCCATACTACCATGATATAGACTGTCTCCGAATTTTCCCTGAGTGCCATAGCCTGTAAGAGTTGTTTGTCGTGTGTTTTTTCATATTCTTTCAGTGATAATTTCAGGCATATCATAACTATCAGTGCTTTGTGGTAAGTTTGCCGTCCAATACCGTCATCTGTCAATTTTTTAAAAACTCAGTCCAATTAGTATTATGCTACCATAGCCTTGTCTTACGCTACCATTATCCCACCATATCCATCACATACCATTGCCGCGTCTAATCAGTATGGTACCATAACCTTGTCGTATGCTACCATTAATCCAGCATATCCATCACCTACCATTGCCGGGTCTAATCAGTACCATAGCTTTGTCTTATGCTTCCATTATCCCACCATATGCACCATCTACCATTCCCACAGCTAATCATTGTTCTAACTCGTTCTGACTATTGTTATTCTATGCCTACCTCTCATTCATTTACCGTCTCCTAAGGATATCGTGGTCTCATTACTTCAGTAGAGTAAAATCGTGCAGTGGGAAAAGGAAAAGAAAGCAGGGAGAGCTGTCATTATCGTCATCATCATCATCGGGGTCGTCGTCATCAGTTCAAGAGGATTTGGTAGGATTCAGAAATACGATTATGGAAAACGCAGAATTGGAGTTGAGCTGTCATCATCATCATCAGTCTAATCCAGTTACTCACCTCTTGATTGGGATGAGTGGAATAATGAAACAGCAAACGGAAACCACATTACAAGCTTTCCCCATCATCATCATCATCAGTCTTACCCAGTTTCTCACCTCTTCATTGGCGAGGGTGGGATCCCAAACTAAGAAACGTAGACCTCAAGATTAGAAGCAAATCACCTGAGAACTTGGCAAAAATAACCCAAATTTAACCTTATTACAGGCCACATTAACACTAAGTTCTGGACTCTGAAACGCCGCAGCTGTAACAATCACTTCACCAATTACACCACAATCACCAAAAACCACGGTAACCACTATCACCACAACTGCAGCAGAATCCACCACCACCACCACCACCACACCGATGACCAGTACCGTATCATTATCCCTATCAGTATTTTCACCATCATCACTACTGTCATCGCTAATACTGTCACCATAACCATCACCAAAGCCACTAGCACTGTCACTACCACCGTGAAAATTCCCCGGACATAACTACCACCACCTACCACCACCGTCAGCCGTAACTACCACCCACAACCACAACTACCATCACCATCTGTCATGAAAACCACCATTGTCACCATCTGGCACAACCACCTCCACAACTTCTACCAGCATCAACCACAGCTACCACCACCATCAACCACAACAAGCCTACTACCATAAAAACCACCATCAATCAACCACAACTACAACCGTGCAAACCACCGTCAACCACAAATATTTCCATGCAAACCACCATCAACAACCACCACCACCATCATCCACAGTTACCACCACCACCATCCACAACTACCACCATCAACCACAACTACCACCACCACCCCCATCAACCCCCCCAATGATCAGTACCACTCGCACCATCAGTGACTGGGGAGCTTCGTGTCATCTGAATGCTAATGGGGCACAATCTCACTCCATTGCAATCAGCCTGACGTCGCTAATGGGGGACTTAAGGGGACAGGACACAATGGGTGGGGGAGGAGGGGGAGGAAGGTGATGAGGAATGGGGAGCTAATGAGTTGGGGATAATGGGGAGAGAGATGGGGAGAAGTAAATTAGAAAGAGGTAGGAGGAGGATGAGATTGGAACGACGGACTAGACAGGATGATAACGGGACACAGTGAGTGGGGTAAGGGGAGGAAGGCGGTGAGGAATGGGGAGCTAATGGGTTGGGGATAATGGGGGAGAGATGGGGAAGAGTAAATTAGAAGGAACTGAAGAGAAAGGGGGGAGAGGAGGATGGGAATGGAATGAGGGACTGGAAAGGATGTTGAGGTGTGGAATGGGGTGAACTAATGGTAAGAAGAAACGAGAGGAAATGTAAGGAGGGGGAAAAGCAAATGTGAAAGGAAGAAGTAATGAGTAAGGAATGGGGAGAGAGAAGAATAGAAGAGGAATGGAGGGAAAGGAGGAGGAGGGATGGAGAGGAAGAAGGTTGAAGAAAAAGGAGATGCATGGAGAGGGAGAAAAGGTAAAGGGAGACCTGAAAGAAAAAAATGAAATCAGATAGGAGAATAGGGAAAGAAGAGAAACGGGAATGATATAGAAGATAAATGGGGATAATGGGTTGGGAAAATAGGAGAAATATTAGGAGGGAAGGAGGAAAATATACGTTAAAGGATGAAAGAATAGGGAAAGGGAGGAATGGGAAGGAAATAAAGGAACAGAATGAATGGGAAGGATTAACTCAGGCTCCTATGACTCACTTAAGTCGTCTGGCGTGAGCTGGAAGAGAATGCTAGAGTTACATCAACCAAGAGAGGGGGGGACAATAAGGGGGGGGAAAATGGGGATCGCGTGAGAAAGGGGGAGAAAATAGGAAGACGAAAAATGGGAAAGGCAATGGAAAGTTAACGGAGGATAGGTAGAAAGGGATAGATAAGGCAGGGGGAAAGAAGGCATAGCTAGGATGATATGAAAGGAAAGGGCAATAAGGGAAGAATGGGAAGGGTGATTGAAAGACTAATGGGTAAATGGAAAAATGATGGAAAAGGAGAGATGTAATATTAAATTGAATAATGGGAAGGAAATGGAGAAAAAAGAATTGGGAAAAACTGATGGAAGGGGTGAAATGGAAGCGAGAGAGGGAGAGAGAGAAGGAACGAAGGGAAGGAGTAGTGGAAAAGGAGGGAATAATGGAGTAAGAATAGGAAGGGATGGGAAGGAAAGGGCATGTAA
>JAGKTI010024631.1:0-14296 GCA_018397915.1 Birgus latro | reverse complement strand
AATAAGGCTATATAGTGTTATAAATGTCTATTTTTTCTAATAACAATGACTTTTTATAAATACCACAACACTTGGCAAGGTTGCTTTCTGACGCTGTCACACTTACAGGGTGATACAGCGAGGATGGGTCAGGTGAGGTCAGACTGACCGTGTCAATCTACAGGTCACTTCCTCTCTGGCCCCCGTTGCAGGGGTCACCTTGACGTGGTGGCGAGGCTTGAAGCGTGGCTGGCGGTACCACCTACTTTGGGGGCGTGCCTACCTTTGTAGGGTTCGGTATTTGTCGGCCTCGTGGACCAAGCACCCCCTACATCACTAGTGGAGGAGGCCTGCTGGTGATGTTAGTCCCAGCCCGTTTGCCATCTAGGGCGGGACTGTTGCTTCCCCACGTGTTTGCCGTGCGTGGCGTCCCATAATGCTGGGAGACGGGAGTCCTGGAGTGTGAGCAATGCTGCACGATGCGCCCTGCAGCTAGCAATACACCTCTTTGGTCCCTTAATCTGGCTAGACGGGTGGCCTGGTTGGGCCCGACCAGGTCAATCGGCTGGTCATGCGCTGGCTAGGGTCAAGTGGGCACTGGGGGACCAGGTGGCTCCTATCGTCCTGGAGCCACCCTTGCCCGGGCCCCCCAGTGGTTACCTGCGTATACTCTCTCACTACCTCTGGGGTCGCCAGTGGTGTCATCCCTGGCATAAATCTTTGATTTCCAAACTGCCCTCCTACGGTTTCTGCCTTTCTATCTATGCCTTCATCTCTAGCTTCCTTTCTGGTCGTTCTATATCTGCTGTTGTAGACGGCCATCGTTCTTCTCCTAGACCTATCAACAGTGGTGTTCCTCAGGGCTCTGTCCTATCACCAACTCTCTTCCTTTTATTCATCAATGACCTTCTAAGCTGTACATCTAACCCTATCCACTCATATGCTGATGATTTCACCCTTCACCTTTCCATTCGATTTCCGCAAAGTCCATCTCAGCAGTTACTTCAGCAAACAAGGGATGAGGCTATGGCACACCTAATGTCTGACTTGGCTCGATCTCTGATTGGGTTAAAAATAATCTTGTTGTTTTTAATGCATCAAAAACTCAGTTCTTACACTTATCAACCTGACAAAATCTTCCTCAGGATTACCAACTAATGTTTAATAATGTCCAGCTCAGTCCTGCATCATCCTTGAACATGCTTGGGGTTTCATTCTCTCGGGATTTATCTTGAAAAGAACATATTACATCTCTTGTGAAATCTGCTTCCAAGAGATTAGGTGTGCTAAGCCGACTCCGAAGTTTCTTTACCCCTGCACAGTTGTTGACCTTGTACACGGGTTTTATTCGCCCGTGTATGGAGTACAACTCTCATGTGTGGGGAGGCTCCCCACATGCAGTTCTTCTCAATAGGGTGGAGTCAAAGGCTTTGCGTCTCATTAACTCTCCTATCGCTACTTCAATGGTCACTGTTCCTCTGAACTGTTTGCTTGCATCCCTCCACCTCTACGACGGGCACGTAGTACGCAACAAATTCTCATCCCTTTTCTGTCCAGCTCTCTAATGCAAGAGTTAACCGTTACTCCCAGTCCTTCATTTATGCAACTGGTCAACTCTGGAACTGTCTCCCTCTGTCTGTATTCCCTACTTCCTACGATCTCCAGTCTTTCAAATGCAGTGTGTCCAGGCATCTCGAAATGAATGGATCTTGAATTTGGCTCTCTTTTGTATTGTTTATACTTTTTCTTGGAAGGAACAGTATGCGGGCCCTGGCCTTTGGTTCCTTCTTCCTTGCATAAAAAAAAAAAAAAAACTGACCTCCCCTTGTTGGGCTCCGTGGTGGGTGGAGAGGTGGGGGAATGAAGTCTATTTTGTGTGTTATGGCATCAGGAAGTATAAATTTGGTTGACGAATCAGGCTCTGTCCCCGGACACTCTCTAACTGAAACCTTGGAGCCTTACCAGGCCACTGGTGAAGGTCCTCCTCTGCCCCAGCATTCAGCTGGGACTGGGAGACGTTCACGTCGGGTTGGTCCGGTTCTGGGGTTCGGCCTTGATGATGCAGTGCCCACGTCATACGCAAAGTATCTAGTGCTGAAGCCCTCTTTGGGTAGGTTGGTGTTAGATAGGGATATTTTTTATGTGTACCATGCTATTGTTTCTGCCTGTGGGAGGGAACCCAAGATATCTACTCAGGGGAATGGAAGCATCCTTCTTGAGGTGTCCTCCCCAGAGGAGAGATCCCAGTTGATGGCTCTACCTTCCATTTCTGGTGCCGGTATTTCCTGCGTCCCACACACTACATTCAACCAAAGTAGGGGTGTAATATATTCGCGTGATCTTCTCCGATACTCTGAGGAGAAACTGTTGGAAGAACTGCAGTTGTCAGGTGTGGTGAAGGTTGAGCGCCTTCAGAAGATCGATGGCGTTTTGACCCCAACTCCGACATTATTCCTGGCTTTCGAGAGATTAAAGTTGCCTACACATGTGAAACTGGCATGGCTGTCACTTTCTGTGAAGCCTTATGTGCCAGCCCCAAAGCGATGTTTCCACTGTCAGGGTTATGGGCATGTCAGCCGTTTCTGCCGCTGTGCACAGGCTGGCCTTCCGGGTGTTTGTGTGTCCTGTGGCGGCCCGAGTCATACTGGTGACTGTCCAGGACCCCTTAAATGCTTCCACTGTGGAGAACCTCATGCTCTACCTTCTAAAACTGTCCTAGATACTGCTTGGAAAAGGAGATTTTGTCAATTCGCACACTAGAGAAAGTTTCGTTTCCCGAGGCTAAGAAGAGAGCCCAGACTCTCTTCTTCCAGCCAGGTGTTACCTATGCATCTCTCCTTTCTGGAATGCCAGTACATCGCCCTGTGATTCAGAGACAGCCTCGACCCAATCCAGTGCCCACTTCATCATCTAGTGCTTTGTGGAATGCTGTCCCCGTTGTTCATATTGTTAGAGAAAATGAACATTGCCCACTCCCTACTCTGACCGTTTCCACCCCCACTCCGGTGGCTAACAGCTTGCACACTTCTGTGATAGTGGCAGATGTCCATGTTGACTGGAATCATTCTCCTGTCCTACCCAGCATGCCCAAGGCTCTCCCTGTACCTGGCAAACGTCACCATAATTCTTCAGAGTCCTCAGATCCTGAAGACCGGCCACCTATAGTCTCAGTTGTCGAACCTTGTGTCGACCTCTCACCTGTTCCATCTGCCCCAGAGGCTGAGGGGTCTAGCCAGGTGGAAGTTGAAGCTGATGGTTCACCTATGGTCCTGTCCCCACCTGGGGATGTTGTTCGACAGCCTGCTGATACTTCAGACCTGAAGAATAGGATGGCCTCCTCCAATGATTCGAGTCCTGTGGACTCCAATTCCACTTCTGGGGCTTCAGTTGAGGGCACTGGCCGTCCTACATCTCCAAAGGTGGCCCCCAAACCGCCTTCCAAACAAACTGGTGTGCTCACTCCTAGAAAGAGTACTGTAAAACTTAATTCCTTATCTTCCCGTTTGCCTTCGGGTGTTAGACAGAGGGTGTGGGTTTCTGGTGCTGGGCACGCTCCTCCAAAAGGCTCTGATAAGCATCAATCCAAACCCGCTGGGGGGGCAAGGTTGTCTCGCCCCTCATCCTGATTTTTCCTTCACTATGGGTACTATGGCATTCTCAGCTATATATTACAATGGAACTGTCGAGGGCTGCGTGGTAATTGGGAGGAGCTGCGGACCCTCCTGACTTGTTCCCCTATGTGTGTATGTCTCCAGGAAACTCTTGTAGGGTTTGCCACTCCCCATGCACCACCGAGATACACCGCATTTTACTCAGCGCCAACCCAGGGTCCTGTTGGGGGTAGTGCTGTTTTGGTGAGAGCTGACATCCCTTATCGGTCAGTTCATCTCCAGTCTAACCTCCAGTGTGTTGCTGTGCGGTTATATGCCCACCGCTGGTATACAGTTTGTTCCATTTATTTACCACCCAACACAGAAGTCAGTAGGGAGGAACTTGAGAACCTTCTTGGCCAGTTACCTATGCCCTTTCTTCTCTTAGGGGACTCTAATGGTCGACACCCTTTGTGGGGTGACTGTCTTATAAACCAACGTGGGAGTTTGTTGGCGTCCTTATTGGAGGTTGAGGATCTTGCCCTGTTCAATACTGGGGCATTTACACATTTTCACCCCCAAACGAGTTCATTTACTGCAATTGACCTCTATGTCTGCTCTCCTGATTGTCTCCTGGACTTTACCTGGGAGGTTATGGAGGATCTTCATGGAAGTGATCACTTTCCCATCCTCCTTACTGCAGTCGTATCTAGTCCCTGTTCACGAGGTGGAGATTGGATAAGGCTGACTGGTCCCTTTTCTCTTCCCTGATTTCTGTTAAAGCCTCAGTTGATGACTTTCCACATATTGATGAGGCTGTTTCATTCTTTACCTCCCTTCTGCATTTTGCTGCCCTTCATGCTATTCCTAAGACCTCGGGCACGTATCGCTACAGACCTGTCCAATGGTGGAATGAGGATTGCAGTGTTGCTGTACGTGCTAAAAAGTTAGCTTTCTCCCCGTTATCGTAGATGCAGGAAAGAGCATCATCTTGTTGAGTTCAGAAAGGCACGGGCCAAGTCTCGTCGGGTACTGAAACAAGCTAGGCGGGACTCTTGGATGGCATATGTGTCATCTGTAAACTCAAAGACGCCAGTGTCTCAGGTGTGGAAGAGGGTGCGAAAAATTTTGGGAAAATTCACACAAGGCAGGTCTCCCGTGTTGATGTCAAACGGTGAGCCTGTAAGTGACCCTGCAGCTGTGGCCGATATTTTTGCGTCTGCCTTTGCGGCAGTCAGCGAGATACTAGCTCACCAATTTTTGCCAGACAACGTGAAATAGAGGAGGCAAGGGTGCTGGACTTTCATTCAGGGAATGTGGAGTCCTACAACCTCCCTTTCTGTCACTGTGACCTCCAATCTGCCCTTTCCCTTTGTCATGACACTTCCCCAGAGCCAGACGATATTCCCTATGCGATGCTTCGACACTTGAATGATGATGCACTGTCTTTTCTCCTCAGCCTCTTTAATAGAATCTGGAAGGAATCTTCTATTCCTCCTCTTGGCGTGAGGCTATTGTCCTGCCATTTCAGAAGCTGGGAAAGGCAGGTCAGAGTCCCCTGGAGTATCGGCCAATAGCCTTAACATCCTGCTTGTGCAAATTATGAGAAAATGGTCGACACACGGCTAATGTATTTCCTAGAAAAGAATGGCTGTCTTTCTCCATGTCAGTCTGGTTTTCGAAAATATTGCTCCACGACAGATGCACTGGTCTGTCTTGAGGCTGCAGCTTGTGAAGCTTTTGCTAGGCAGCAGCATCTGGCGTGCATTTTCTTTGACCTAGAAAAGGCATAAGATACTACATGGCAGTTTGGTATTTTCCAACAACTCCATTCCTTAGGTTTACGTGGCAGGCTGCCCCTATTTATAGTCAATTTTCTGCATGACCGCTCATTCAGAGTTAGGGTTGGTGTCACCCTGCCTCCCTCGTACCCTCAGGAAGAAGGGGTACCTCAAGGAAGTATCCTCAGTGTGACCCTTTTCACTCTAGCTTTGGACGGTATTGTGTCCTCTATTCCAGATGGGGTGTCAGCCTCACTGTATGCTGACGATTTGGCTCTATGGTATGCTGCCTCCTGAATGCTCGTGGCCGAACGTCACATGCAGCTCGCTCTGGACAATGTCTCTCGGTGGGCCACCTTGCACGGCTTCCATTTCTCCCCAATGAAGACGGTAGCCTTGCATTTCTGCCGGTTGAGAGGAGTACACCCGGACCCACACCTCCAGTTATATGGACACAGGGTGCGAAGTGTGGATGAGACAAAGTTTCTTGGTCTTGTGTTTGACAGGAGACTGACGTGGGTACCACATATCCGTTCCTTACGACTATCGTGCCTCCATGCCCTGTCTCTACTACGGACTGTCCCTCACTTGTCTTAGGGCGCTAACAGAACCACCCTACTCCGCCTTTACCGTGCCTTAGTAAGCAGCAAATTGGACTATGGATGTGTGGTGTACTCTTCTGCTACTGAGGCAAGGCTGAGACCACTAAATTCCGTCCATCATGCTGGGATTCGTCTGTCAACTGGGGCTTTCCGGTCTTCCCCTATAGAAAGTCTATTGGTTGATGCAAATGAACCGCCACTTGATCTCCGCCGACAGTACTTGATGGTGCAGTGTTGGCACCGCCTTCACCGTCTTCCAACCTCACTGAGTTGTGAGGCTGTCTCTGAGGTCGCTCTTCTCCCCTTTCATGACACTCACCCTCGCTATCCACGCCCATTTGGGTATAGAGCGAGAGCTGCAATGGGGGAGTTGGGTTTCCAGTCCTCCCCTGTTTACCCTATGCGTGTCCCCTGAGTGGCTCCCTGGCTTCTCCCAGAGGTGCAACCATGCGATTACTTCCTCGAGAGGAAGGCATCTATTTCCTCACAGGCAGCTCTGTCTTATTTTTTGGAACATGCCTCTATTCACAGTGACTCAGTCCCTGTTTATACGGATGGCTCTAAATCCCAAGCAGGGACAGGCTTTAGTGTAATTTTTTGTGATTTTAGCCGTGGTGGGAGTCTCCCTCCTTCTGCATCTGTTTTTACTGCTGTACTTACTGCCATATTAGTTGTGGTTGAAATGATTTTTAGCTTTCCTCCAGCTTCTTTTACCATTTTCAGTGACTCAGCCAGTGCCTTGCAAGCTTTGTCTCGTGACTTCCCGTCACATCCCCTAGTTTTAGCTGTCTTGGAACGGCTCTTCTTATTATGTAGGCGAGGATACTCTGTACAACAGTGTTGGGTCCCTGTCACGAATTTTCTACATTGTAACGTTGTGTTGAGTGAGTCGTGACATCGTCCCGTAAATTTGANAGGCTCTGTGCTTTTCTAGCGTTTTTCAGATTTCAGCTTGTATTGGCGTGTCTCCTGCAGCCCCACCCACTTTGGTGATCGTCACAGCAGCTCTGTTTCATCCATACCGATCAGTATTTTCTGGTTTTTTCCTAGGCTAAGCTTTTTGAAATATTTAGCCGTTATCTGAGTGTTTGAGCGAGTGAGTGCATTCCTTACTTGATTTGAATTTCATGTAACGTAAATTCATTTCTTTGTAATTAATAAATTCACAGTTCTTTTCTTGAGCTTTGTTAAAGTTGTTAACTGTGTTTGATTATTCCACTCTATTAATTAATACAGTTTGCTACTCTGCGTTAGCACAACTTTTGAATTAAATCACGGCCGGTACTTAGGCCAGCTTTGAATCACTATAAATCCGTTGTGCTAGCTGGGAGTTGGCTCAGCCAAGAGCCTGTTATTATTATTATTATAATTTTTTTTTGATTGTTGGGGGGGGAGAAGAAACTTTCTCGTAGGCCAACGGTACAATATTGCAGCTCAATAGAGTACTCTGTCTAGTTCTCTGCTGCGTGCCGTTGAGGAAGTTTGTAATTCTCGACCCTAGAGAATTGACATAGCACACTTAGCTATACATTGTATACCAGTTATACAATATTTCATTATTTCTTGGGAATACTTAAATTTCCCCTGACATCTGGCGACTTCGCCAGAGTAAAAATCTCATTTTCCCCTGACATCTGGCGACCTCGCCAGAGCAAACTCTCATTTTCCCCTGACAGTCCCTGCACATGTAGGGGTCGTGGGCAATGAGCGTGCTGACTCTCTGGCTAGAGCTGCTGCCTCTCGTCCTTCCTCTCCAAATTGCCGTGTCCCATCCGAGGATCTATGTGCAGCCACTGTGGGGGCCGTCCGTTCCTGCTGGCAGAGGAGGTGGGATGCAACAGGGGCGAACAAACTCCGCAGCATTCGTCAGAACCTGGGCGATGGGGGATATGTGGGACTGACCCGACAGTGGGAAACAGCTTTGGCCCGTCTTCAGATTGGCCACACTAAGCTGACACATGGTTTTTGGATGGAGAGGGCGCCCCCTCCCTATTGTGATGACTGTCTGGTTCCTTTGACTGTGCGGCATCTTGTCGAGTGCCCGTCTTGGGGACCTTCGTCGGCGGTACCTCTCTAGATGCCGAGCCAACAACGGTTCGTACCTTGTCTCCTCAGTGCTTGGGGAAGAGGCTTGTGTTATAGGGGAAGGTACCTTCTCCTTTGTGTTGCGTTCTGGCCTTCTCCGCAAGCTACAAAGCTTTACCATATTTTAGCTTGTGTTTTAATGATAATGGACTAGTTTTAACCCTTATCTTTCCACCATGTTTTTAGTTTTGGTCGTTTCTATTATACTGTTGGTTTGTTTTAAACATCTTTTTTTTTTTTTTTTTTTTTGCTTTTTAGCATGTTTCTTATATACAGCTGGTTAGTTTTAAGCATCGATTTTCTCTTTGCTTTTTATTGTTTTTATTATATATTTTGATTTTCTTTTATCATTTGTGTTCGGCAGCATATGACCTCTGCTGTTGCGCCGCCATGTCACTTTTTCATTCCTTCATTCATTCCTCTCTGGCCTTCACCCAAGATGTAGATTTTATATGCAGAGAGAGAGAGAGAGGTGGTGTGGTAGCATAGTCTCTAATCCGATTATTTGCCCAGTACAAAAGTTCGCAGAGCCGCGGGACGGGCAATTACCGTGAGGGATAACACCCAAACGATCTCCTTATTTTAGAAGGAGTATAGGCCAGGATATGCTGTGTTAGGTTACGTTTATACTATATTAGGTCAGTAAAACGGAACTATTAGTGACGGACTGACTTTGGAGCAGAAGCAACCTTAAAGCCCGATATGGCGAGTGACTGCTTATCACTCTTCACGAGTACAACTCAGTATCCATAGAATACATGGATATTGGTACAACCGTCGGGTTGTATAGCTGATACCAAGGCCCTTGGCTGATACCTCCAAAATTATGCATTTACGCAAATTTTTAGAGCTTTCACAATGATACTTATGTTAGTGTATTAGAAGGTAAATTATATGCATGGGAGCTCTCCTGCAGTTACACACACACACACACAGACCTACTCAGACAATCCTACCGGTACTGGTACGCTAGATCAATAATGGCTAGGTCCATGCGAAGTCGGCAATGACCCAAACCTAACCTAAACTACCCAGTACTCTAACAACGTAACTATAATACTGAAAAATATACGGCAAAAATTATTCTTCCTTAGGGTACTTCAGTAAATATCAAAATTCTGCAATAAATAAACACGTAAAATGTCGACACTTTGAAATACTGGTACATTTTCACCGCGTTATACCAAACTTTCACACAATATTAAAACCCATTTATCCTATAGTTTGTTGTTTGATCCATTTGATTCTGGGCACCTATTTTCACCGGAAACCCAACTGGGGGGGTCCACAGCCCGATCTTTATAATTCACCTCACACCGCGTACCCTTGATCATGGCTGCAGACTGAAATTTAAACACCCGTTCTGACATTTGTTTCTGATGGGATGAAGATCTTATTCTATCCTGCCTGCATCTTTAGGTTACAGGGGACGGTACGGCATCCACCCAATGTACTCGTTGCGGCTATGGTACGTTTTCTATAGAAAATGAGAAAAGGTGCTTAGCATTACCTCTTGAGTTTTCCAGCATGAGCTTGGAGTATCTATCTATATATCTATTGCCAGACACCTCAATCCCGCACGGGGTGGCCACAAACAAATCGCCTCCATATCACTCTGTCCCCTGCCATTTCACTACCACGCTTCCAACTCACACCCCCCTCTCTCATATACCTCTCCACTCCATCCCTCCATCTCATCCTCGGCCTCACCCTCCCTCTCGCCCCCTCCACCTCACTCACATACACACTCCTTGTCAGTCTTTCACTCTCCATCTTCTCCACATGCCCAAACCACCTTAACGTGTTTCTCCTAACGCTTCCCATCACGTCCTCAACCACACCACAACGCTCCTTCACTTCCTCATTTGTTAGTCTGTCTCTCCATGTGACTCCACATGCTCCTCTCAAATAACTCATTTTGTCCTTCCAACAGGGTCCAAGCTTCACTTCCATATGTTAGAGTTGGTATCACAATACTGTCATGTAACAACTTTTTCACTTCCATGCTCACCTCCCTGTTTCTTATCACTGCTTTCAACGAACCAGCAACCTTCCTTCCCTGCTGCACCCTTTCGGGCACTTCACCCTCCAGACTTCCATCCTTACTCATCACACTGCCCAAGTACTTAAATTCACTTACATTCTCCATATCCTTCCCATCCAATCTCACTGTACATTCACTGGCTTCACTTCTCTCGAAGACCATCACTTTACTCTTCCCTACATTCACCTTTAGATTCCGTTTCTTACACACTCTCTCAAACTCATCTGCCAAGCCTTTCAGCTCCCCTTCGTCTTCGCTCAACAACACAGTATCATCTGCAAACAACAGTACAGGGAGTTTCCAAACACTGCCCTCTCTCACTAGGGCTGCTCCAACATCCACTGCCCGACCTAATATCTCTTTTATAACCCCATCCATGTACAGATTGAACAACCATGGAGACATGACACATCCTTGTTTCAATCCAACCTTCAAATGGAAAGATTCACTCAGTTTGCCATCCACACACACTGCAGCCTTAGCACCCTCATACATACTCTTCACTGCCTTCAACAACTTCCCATCCACTCCATATATTCTTAATACCTTCCACAAACTTTGTCTATCCACCCTGTCATATGCTTTCTCCAGATCCATGAAGGCTGCATACAACTTCTTGCCCTTCTCTAGAAACTTCTCCACTAAGGATCTAAGAATGAATATCTGGTCTACACAACTTCTTCCCTTCCTAAAACCTCCTTGTTCTTCTCCAACTATTTCCTCTGTAATTTCCATAACTCTGTCAATAAGTATCCTACCATATACTTTTCCTATTACACTGAGAAGACAAATGCCCCTATGATTACCACACACTGCTTTTTCCCCTTTTCCTTTGTACAAAGGAATAATTACACCTGACTTCCAATCCTCCAGGACTCTACCCTCCTCCCAAGCCAATCTGCACACCTTCCACATCCATTCTATTACTATCTCTCCCCCATGCTTCAGCATTTCACCACACACTCCATCAATTCCTGGGGCTTCCTGGGGCTTTCCCCATTTTAACTTTCTTCATTGCTTCCACCACTTCCATCCTACTGATTTCTTCCTCTCTTCTCACAATCCTGACATTCCCCAGCCACTTATACTTACATTACTTTCATTCTCTATGTTCAACAGTTCATTAAAATGTTCTCTCCATCTGTTTACTTTTTTTTCCCTTCTCCACTAGTAATCTACCATTTTTATCATTCACACCCACTGACTTCGTTGGCACCCTGTCTCGCTCTCTTTACCGCCTTCCAGAACATTTTCTTACATTCCCTCCACTTTGCACTCAAATTCCTTCCAAATTCCTCATCCACTCTCTTCTTACTCTCTCTTACTAATCTTTTCACCTCTCTCCTCCTCACTACATATAACTCTCTCGTCCGTCTATCAGCTTCTTCGACGCCCCCGTTCCTCATCCACTCATTATATGCTTTCTTCTTTTGTGCCACAGCCTCTCTCACCTCTTCAGTCCACCATGCTGTTCCCTGAACCTCCTTTCCTCTTCTCTTCACCCCACACACCACCTCACATGCTGCACAGATTTCTTCTGTGAATACCTTGCACACACCTTCCACGTCCCCCATCTGCTCCAATCTATATTTATCCAATCGCTCCTCCACTTCCTTTTTATATTCAGCCTTTATTCCATCCTCTTGTAACTTTTCTACCCTCCTTGTAAGAAATACTTCCTCCTGTCCTTCCCTTCTTCTCTTCCTCCATCTTGTTTGGATTCTGATTCTGGCCACCACCAAGTGGTGGTCAGAAAGTCCACTACCCCAACCTCTATATACTCTTGCATCCATTACACATCTCATCCTTTCATCCACACACACGTAGTCAATCATTCCCTTCCGTTCATTCATTCCACCGTCCTCTCTTCTCACCACTCGCCATGTATACCTATGGATCATTTTGTGCCTGAAGAGGGTATTAGATAACACCAACCCCCTCCCGGCACAAATGTCCACTAAAGCACTGCCATTCTCATCCATCTCTGCAGGCACACCCCACTCACCAACTACTCCATCCACCTTCTCATTCCCTACTTTTCCATTCATATCTCCAATCAGAAACACTCTCTCATTTCTTTCAAATTTTTCCAAGCAGGCTTCGACATTTGTCCAAAACTCTTCTCTCACTCTACTTACACGATCTTGCGTTGGCCAATACACGCACACAACTGCCCACATTTGAAGTCCAACTTTCACTCTTACCCACACAATCCTTGACCCAACTGATCCATACTCTCTTACATTCTCCTTCCACCTGTTGCTCACAGCAATACACACTCCCTCTTTCGCCCTCTCATTCTCACCCACTCCCGCGCATATACCCATACTCCCATTCTCTCACACTCACATCGCCATTTAGTTTCAGTTGTTCCACATATATCCACTTTCGCACTCTCAAGCACCTGTACAATCTCTCTCTCTTTCACCTCATCATTCATACCCCTAACATTCCACGATGCAATCTTTACCAAGTCCTTTGTCCGGTCCTTTTTCGTCAACTTTTGGTCAGTTCTGGTCCGAGGCTTCTTGTTCGTGTTTTAAGTTAGTTGTTTTTACGGCGTGGGGCACTAACCCACCACCAACCCTTTTAGTCGCCTCTTACGACAAGGAGGGATACTTCTTGGGGGGGGGGGGGGGAAAAAAAACCCTACCCCCAGGAGTAATGTATAAAAATATCAAAACAGCCTAATATGATTTTCGGGAAGGCCACTACCTTGATAATACCAAAATCAGAATCATTCAAAATCATATGAACAGACAGAGGACAGCATTACTTAAATACATGATAGTGAGACACGTAACAACCCTTAACTGATGTAGTGCTCACAATGAATATCTGTACCAAAAAGCAAAGTATTTCATATGCAAAATAAAAATATTAACTCTGCAATGTAAATGTTTTTATCCTCGTATTTCTCCTTGAGACAAGATGTCTTTTTAGATGCCATATCCACTCTACACTCACTAGCACCACTGATACACAGCATGTTAAAAATGAAATCAGAAGCATTCTGGGATAGCCACAACATTCAGAAAGTTGCACTCTTACAATCTGCCAAATTCAGTCCTGTCAGCTAAAGTAGGTACAGTGAAAATTTGGAAATTACTGTGCCACGGTTCCTCCAACCTTCGAGTCAGCTGGTGCCTGCTATTATAGCGTCTTCCGCTTGTACGCGTTCAATTAAAACAAAAATTATTTTAAAAATACTTCTAAAGAAAATCATGGAAAAAGATAATATAACCAGATAATTCTAATATGATAATTACTATGAATTATTTATGGGAAAAAACGTGAGCCATCATCCAACAAACAATTGTTTGTTTTTTTTTATTAATTACAACAGTGACGCGTCATTTCCAAATTTCCTATTGGTATGATGTATTGCAGGCTCATTTCTTTTAATAGATGCACGTATATAGGGGGCTTTTTTTAAATATTTCTTTTAAAAAATGTTCGTAAATAGGGTGTTCCAATATTGTACTTCATACTATATCAGATTTTGCGGAATATGAAGTGATTTAATTTATTCGCCGAGCACTATTTTGCTCACCTGTATCATATTCTAATGGATGTCTCCTGTGTGATGAATCTAAAGATTTGTTATCACATCTACCGTCGCCGTCGCATGGTCCTGTTCCTAAGTCTTGTTATTACCGAACGCGCCATGATTCTCGAACGCTCTTAACGCACGATACTATTTTGGGCAAATTTTATCTAATGCCCAAGTTAGTTCGTACGCTACGAAGTATGTTATAATAAATGGGGGGTCTGGGGGCGAAGCCTTCCAGTTAGAACGCCTCCAGTTAAGTTTCCACCCCTGGGTGAGGCGATGAGAAACAATATTCACAGATTTACGATAAACTACCTTTCATATAGATTTGTTTTTGCGGAAAGGGCCAGGGAATGGATCTTTCCACATCTCTTTGTTTTGCAGGAAGAACAAGAAAGGGATATTTCAGAGACTTCCTTTGCATGTCTCATGTTCTTCCAGCACATCAAAATCAAGAGTTACGAGAGGGGAATGACTGGAAGGCTCTGAATACAGGCCTAATAACTGTGTGAAGGGAAAGAACATCACAATTGGGCATGATTTATCTGCTGAATACAGTTGTTAGACATTAATCAGAACCAGTAGTCTATGCCCTACCTGCTCTGTGAACGGATCATGAAGACTGACTACGAATAGTTGAATAAAATACTGCTGAATAAAAC
>JAGKTI010024630.1:0-14296 GCA_018397915.1 Birgus latro | reverse complement strand
TCTACACAACCTCTTCCCTTCCTAAAACCTCCTTGTTCTTCTCCAACTAATTCCTCAGTAATTTCCCTAACTCTGTCAATTAGTACTAACGGTATTTGGATTTTTTTTTTTTAATTGTTGGTTTTAACTTGCCTGAGATTTATATATTACTGTTATAGAATGGTTTTAATTTACATAACAGCCTTTACAAGTTGTAATTTTGTACTTAATCATTTTGGAGAGCTATGTACTGCATACTCTAACATTCTCTGCATTTGCGAATCCTTTTAGAGAGCTGTGTGCTGCATACCCTAACATATTCTGCATTTGCAGACCAGCTACTGAAATTCATACGGTAGCTTAAAGCCTACTCATTTTAATATTTAGATGTTTGAAGCTTGAATGATTAATTTGAACGCACTGGTAGCAAGAAAATGGTCTAGATTGACCCTCCTTGTAGTGGAAGTAAATTTTTTTCTTTATATGAGGTGCATTCGATTTTTACCATAATTCTTGTTGGAAATTGCCAGTTTTCAGGTATTCCTCCTTAATGAGTGAACTACAGGTCATTTTAGGCATTATACTGCCTTGATCTCACTTACCTTACTTTAGTTATTGGTCTCTTCTGACTTGATAAGGAAGTGCGTTTTAGATGCCATGGTGAAAGTTGCCAGGCAGCAACTTGGCTGCTGATTAACCTGATAATCATGACTCGTCCTGGATGCCTTCAGACTAGATTTCCAGCATCTGTGTTAAGGTGTTTCCACAAATGAGATTTAACTACAAAACTCACATAATGCCACTCAGGGATGAGTGAGGCTGGTCACACTCATCTTAAATGAAATGTCAGGACCAGCTTGCTTAGCCCCGGGCTCCTATGCTTCTCTGAGGGGTGACATAAGATTGGATGATGGATGGAACACCCACAAAATAGGTGTGCTGAAATGAGAAAAATACTGCAAGAATAAACTGTACAGTACACCATTTGGTTTGCAATAAAGTTGGGTGAGTTGAAGGGCAGTCAGTGGTTGATTTGAATGATCAGTCCTAAAGCTAGGTCAGTATCATATGTGAACCAGACTTGTTGGATGGTTTATGAGGCAAGGATAAAGTAATTAGATTGAGAACAGTTTAATTTTTTGTTCATTATCTTTTCCATGTATCTTTAGCCTTATAATTTTATTCATGAAAATCTCACCAGGTATTGTGTGGTCAGTTGCATCAGAAACTGTTTTTCAGGTTTATGATTAAAAAATAAACCAGAAGTGGTAGAAACTCCCCAAAGCAGAAGTGGACTGAAAACATTGCTTTGATTGCAGCCATCTGGCAAGTATCTGGTTGCCTACACTGACAACTGATGGCTCCCTCAGTGGGGAACGTTGATCTCCCCAGCAGTGGCTCTACAAGCAGTGAAATTCCCCTACTCCATATCTCTAAAATGCTGACCTGCTGCCTCTATGGCCTTCCAGCATGCACCCCACCACCAGCTGCTGTCAACACTCCACACTCATTTGGGTCTTGTCCATCTTGGCCTATATGGTCTTGTAAGCCATTGTTGTGGGCTATCTGGGTGTACCACACCTTGTAGGTCCCCCATTCCGGCTGCTAACCTCTGACCTCAGTGCCTTCCACCTTCCTTGGAAGGACCTCTCATAACTGGGATCCTACTTCCCAGGGACCTCCAATAAATTCCTTGACTCACTCCTTTTGGTTATTGGGAGCTGCTAGCCACCGTCTGTGGGATTCCTAAAAGTATATACTGACTGCTTCCACACTCTGGCCCTTGCAGCTTGTGCTTCAGCATTGTTTTTTGTGGATGTTTGTCAGACTTCGTAGTTGGATGCCATCTATAACACGACTGAACTTTTCACCATCAACTCTGGAGTTCTTGGCACCCAATTACAGCCCCAGAGAGTGGTTCTTTACATGGATTGTAAAGTAGCCCTTCACCTTCTCTCCCACACCTCATCCTGCAAGACATCTGGTTTGTGTCAGCCAGGACTTATTCAAGCATTACCTCCAGAACTGGGTAGTCTGCCTTCAGTGGGTCCCTTCCCATGTTAGCTGCTCAGATGGCTGCATCAACCACGGAACTCTTACCAAGAGACAGTGCATCCCTGCCTTTTGACCACTGCCTTTAGGGTGGCTTGGGATGCTGACCTGAGGGCTGATCTTACCACCACTGCACTGGGATCATGATGCATAGATTCATCTCAGCATTGGGCTCATATGCTTCTGTCCTGGATGTGGCATTTACCTGCCTGTATATTGGACAGGTTGGCCTGATCTCGCAGTGCAGTCTGTGACAGGTCTCAGACCCATATTGTCATTGGTATAGAATCCAAGAGACTGTCCTGCTTAATACTGCATTGCTATAGTTACACTGTTTACTCCATATGGGATCTAGTCTTGCATCCCAAAGAATCATACTATTGCCACCCACTCTTCCTTGTGTGATGAGGCTCAGTGAACCTCTCCACCATGTATGCATCACATCTTCCTCTAAAAATATGTGCAGCCACATTGCCTGTAGCTGATCATTCTTGAGCCTCAGCAGGGGCTCATACAAGGTGCTAGTAAGTCACCAGCTCTGAACCCAACTCCAACAACAGCAAGTCCTTGACTTTCAGTTGTCATTGTGGAGGAGGGATTTACCCTATTGTATGATAATCAGCTTCTAGATTGGTGTAAATTACAAACATCTTTACATTGTAGATGTGAAGAAATTTTGGGTACACAATGGATTATTGTTTGAAGTTTGTCCCTTCCATAAATTGACAGGTTTTGGGGGCCTACTGTGGAGGATGATTGGATTGCACCAGGGATTTCATGTGCCTGACTGAGTGCTTCACCAATGGGACTCCCCCAGCCAGACTGACATTGTCTCATCCCACAACAAAGCAGCTACGGTAAGTTACCTTTTCCTGTACTGTATTCTTTTCACTGCCGACCTCATAATAGCCTCAATGTTCATGTTGTATAAAATTCATATTTACACTAAAAACTAAGATTTCCAATTAAGATGTCAATTTTGCTGTTTCTTCTTACCTGTACATTTATATTATTATTATTATTATTGTCTTTATTTTGTACATGTGCACTAATGTTTTCCCCCTTGCTGGCTGTCATGTTTGATAGGACAGGTACTTCATGGTAGACTACATGGTGGTTATTTTAGCTGGCTAGGTGGATGGGTGGGCTAGAGGGGGTGTTAGGAAAGGAGGTAAAGGAACTAAGCTGGAATGTAGGCAGGTTTATATGTAGATGGTTTAGGTAGATAATAGGTATATAGTGACATTTTGCTCCTCATGGGGCAAAGTAGGATTGGATGATGGTTGGATGGATAGTTTGTGGATTTGTCAGTTCTGTTTTTTTGTTTTTGTCAATGGTTCTTTTGTTTGGTTTTGTGGTCTCCGGTTGTTGTCTTTGATGTTTTTACAGTGCTGGAGCGACTGTATGCAAGTTATGTACAGTATTAATCATTGTTGCTATTGTCATAATATATAATTCACAAATAAGAAGCCTTATTATTATTCTCTGCAAGCTAGTGGTTATCACAAGTTAGTTTTTTTTTAAATCAGATCTGTTAACTGTCTTCACAAGTTATTGAATTCACTTTGATGCTGTTATTTTGAAGTGTTCTGCTGTTGTATGAGCAAAGACTGTTGCATTATATCAAAAAGTCAATCTTAAGGACAGCATCAGTTTTGAAGTAGTTACAAATTACCTTAACCTCTTCCGTCTTACCAAGTGCCCTGTAGTTTTTTTGTAGGTGTGGGTGCTTACCTGGGATATGGGGTGTTTCTGGCCCTGTCCTGCCCAGTGATGGTGTAAGTTTGTTGGTATAAAGGTGAAAAAGGTACTGTGAAACAACTGGACTTGGACTTTATGGTTTAATATATGAATAATAAACTTGACATATACTTAAATTAGACCAAACATTGCCATTACTTCCTCAGTCTGAATGTTTTCCTTATCTACAGACAAGAATGCTTAACGAGGTTGTTTGAGTGTCCCAGGGAATGCCCTTGCCCTGCCCTGCCCTGCCCTGTCAAGAATGTAAGGGAATGTACTTAGTGTAACAGTAAGAAGGTACTGTACTCTCCTCCTTGCATTGGAGAACTTCTTGTTTGTCTAGTGATGGAAATAAGTGATGGTATTTTGAGATATCTTCTTAGAAATTGAGTGAAATATCCTTATCTCTTAAACTCATTGATATGATGGTTTCTAAGTTTTGAGCTGGAGTGCCCTGAGGATGGAGTACAGCACAGAGGTTGTTAGACTGCTGCCATCTGCCCTGCTCATGGATGATGTTGTCGGTAAAAAGATACTGTGAATTAGAAATTTAATGTTTGATTGAAAAAAAGGGACTGCCTGTTAAAATTAAATAATGAAATATCCTTATAACCTTGTCTTCACTTCCTCAATCTGATTTTTTTTTTTTTTTTTTTAAAGACTTCAGTGCATAGTACAGATGGGGTTGACCTCAGGGAATGACCCAGCTGTGGCCTACCCAAGGATGGACCAGGTTGTAAGTCTGTTACCTGGTAATGAAAGGTACTGTGACTTATTAATCATGGCTTGTTTAATGTTTGAAATAAGTGAAAATTTGAGACATCCTTAGATATGTAATGAGTCTTGTACTTACAGTAAGTCCTCAGTATAAGCTTTTTTTTTTTTTTTTTTTTCCAGTATGGTATATGGAAAATTTACCCTTCCATTGCAGCCTATACACTTACCTGTCAGGCTGAAGGATTGTGATAAGTGTTGTATATATACTGTCTAGTGTCTTTGGCAAACTGTTGTGCCATTAAGAGCTTTTACGAAGTTAGTGAAGGGTACGTAAGGGTAGATGGGCATCGTAAGTGAAGGAGTCAGGGTCAGTGTTGCGTGTGACAGTTGTATGATGTATGCATAGTTCTATCTATCTGTCTATTGCCAGACGCCATAATCCCATAAGGGGTGGCCATTTGTCTTTGAGTTATTTGTTTTACAGGGAGGGGCACTAACCCTCCACCGACCTACTTGTTGACACATAGGGAGCATGCATAATTGCTTAATATACAGTAGGCGCGGAAAGTGTTGACGCCATCTTAAAAAAAGAAAACATTCTTGTGGTTAGCAAGGAGAAACAAATAAATTAACACTCACCATTGAATTTAGTATTTACTGGCATTCCCCTTCACCTTTATTATCTTCTTAAGGCGTCTGGGGAGACTGATGGCGTAGTTTTGCAGAACAGACAGACTAAAACTGCTCCATAGCTGCTTGACTGCAGCCTCAAGTTTAGGCAAAGATGATGTGCCACTTCATGTGCGCCCATAAATTCTCAATGGGATTGATATCTGGGCTGTTTCTGGGCCAATCTCGAATAAAGGGAACCTCACAGTCTGTTAGCCACTGTTTCACCGACTTTGCAACATGTGCAGGGGCAGAATCTTGCATAAATACTCTTGCCTTGGTTTTATCAAAAGGGTCACTTAAAACATCACATAATAGCTCCAAATAATTGTTCTGGTTCACTTTTTCATTTGCAGGTAGAATTACCAACTCACCAACACCATAATATGTAAAGCAGCCCCAAGCCATGAGTGAGGCTGGGTATTTAACAAACTTGGAAGTGTACTTAGGATCCAGGGGGTTACTGCCTGGTTTGCGGTACACTCGTGATGAAGGGGTACCAGTGACAGTAAATGTTGACTCATCACTCCAAAGCACAGTTTTCCATTGCTCCTCACTCCAGGCAAGATATTTCTTACAAAAATTTACTCTCTTTTTCTTCTGAAGTGCAGTTAGCAGTGTTTTTTTACGAGCACAAAAACTCCTGTAGCCCAGATCGTCATGCAACAGTTGCTGCACACTTCTGACAGACACATCTGCCAGCAACTGTGGGTTCTTTTCTTTTAAATCCCGTGCTGTTAGCCTTGGATCCTTGCTAACTTGCCTTGAGATCAGCTGACGGGTCCTGAAGGTTGTCTTACGAGGTCTCCCAGGCTTGGGAAGTGGAGTGGGAGGAATGGCCTCCCCACTGTCCTTGAACCGCTTCACCAGTCTCTGCACTGTCCTCAGTCTAACACCATCTGATTTGCAATAAATGGGAGTTTGTGGCCAGCTTTGTATAAAGTAATCACTTCCACACATTTGTCCTTGCTTGTGGTTACTTTAGGCATGATGAGAATGTGGTAGGTAACCAAATAACTGTGTTATTTGAGTCAAAACATGCCCTCGTGGTGCATCACACACAGAGACAATCCTCCTCCTGTGGCTGCCCAAACATTACTGAGCCTGCTCCTGTGGTGCCAAACCTATCAAGCAGGGTTGCCAGCTCCCGTTGAAAAAGCGTCAGCTCATTTCGCATCACAGGGGAGGGTAGTATTGACCCTACTTCACTTAACGCGAAGAAGAATGATGTCGGCAAAAAAAGTCAATACTTTCCGCGCCTACTGTATATGGGTGATTATGTGAGAGGTGAAAACAGTAAATGGAGAGGGATGGCATTGGTAATAATTAAAGGATCTTGTCTTTCAGATCTGATATATGCAAGTGGTGCAGAGTTGCTTGCAAATTAGGCAAGAACTTGGTAGACTGGTGCAGAGTTTTGTGGGTGTTTGAGTACCATGCTTTGAAGATGTGTAGGTAAGTGATGGTTATTGAGAGAAAGTGATGATTTCCTGTGTGATGATAGGGTAAATGGTGAGAAACTTTTATTGGTGAGTTTAGTACCAGGGTGAAGTGATAGAGGTGAGTTTGCAAAAGTGAAAAGTAGAGTGGATAGGGAAGAAAAGTGGCAGGTGCTACGAAGGACTTGATAAGCAGTAGGGTCTGAGTGTGACAGCTGTGAGAGGCTTTCATTATGGAGTTTGTTCTTACTCTGATGTATGGGTTGGCTATGGTGTGGCATGAAAGTGAAAAGTCATAAGAGCAGTAGAAATGGAGCTGTTTAGTAATGTATGGTGTGTGGATAGGATAAAGAATGCGATTTGTGAGAGCTGCAGAGTAAGGAAGTCAGTGGACACCAGAGCTGAAGACAGTGTGCTTAAATGGTATGGACTTGTTGAGAGAAAGGGGTGTTGATAATGGTGAAAAGGATTTGTCCGAGTGAATTTGAAGGTGGGGAAGATGCTTGTCAGACCTAGAAAAAGGTAAATAAATACGGTGAATGTGAGAGGTATAGGAGCTAATGAGGCCATGGAACAGACAGGTAATAGTGCTGGCTGGTGAATATTGTAGTGTGACATGGGTTTGGCATCCCTTTCACTTGTGTTGGATTGGCTGTCAATGTGTGAAGCTGTGTGGACTGTTTGTTGACCTATCAGATGGAGTCAGGGTTCTGGCAGTTTTAATGGTGAGTGAATGGGAGTGTGGTTTATTCAGTTGGACAAGCTTTTGTTAGTATCTCCTTCTACCCCCAAGCTGTGAGGACCCTGTCTTGGGGTGGGAAAGGTCTGTTGATTAATTTTCAAGCCTGCCTGTCAACCTAGCCTCTATTAACATATGTCTTAAGTTTGGTACGGGCTAGGTGGTTGCCGGATCAGAGGTTTGGGTTATCAAAGTTTAATATAGTGAGGGTTTACTGCATTAACCATATATCAGTCCCCATGTAAAGTCAGCAACATAAGTCCTTCAATCATCCCCACTTCTCTCTCCACTGACTTTTTCATAGTCTGTCTTGTAAGTCAGTTATTTTTGTTAGGCTGCAGATCAGTACTGTTAGTGTTGTATTTCAGAGTCAGGCTTACTTACTAAATCCTTGGAAAGAAAGCAGAGAGAGAGAGTACTTTTGTTGACTGCATATCCTTCCTATAGCAGTTAGTATCTATAGTGCATTCATTTTCACTAGGAGATTTTTGTCCTTTTGAACCTTGCCATAGTTTAGTTCAAAGTAAGTCAAGAATACAGCCATGCATAGTTTCCATAACACTTCTTTATTAATGCCATTATCTCTTGTTAATCACATTACATCTCGGCATTCAAGTTGGAGAGACTGCCATTTTAGGCCAGTTCAAAGTGAAGAGTATAATATTGAACAAACCAACAGAACCAGTTTCATTTAGTTTCATTTATAAAGGCTCCATCGTGCTTGACTTGTGTTGGCCTAGGTCACGTGATCGTGGCTGTGCACACTGCTTGACCTCTGGCAGTCACCGTATTCAGCAAGTGTTCGGCAAATGAAATGAGATTGTCGTAATAGTTACAGTTCCAAACTCACCTTACATACAGAACCTGGTGGACTTGCAGGCTGCACTTCCCTCCTGCAGTCCACCCTCCACCACTCATGTGATGGAGGGGACTGGACATAGGTATAACCAAGCATTTCCCTTGCTCATTAGTGCCACCATGCAAAGATTTCCCCCTGCAGCACTAAATATGACTATAAAATTAATGAAAATGAAATAAAAGAAATACAGTAGAAATACATTCCTCATTTTAGTTATTAGTATTTTCTTCCTGTATTGTCCCAAGTAAACTTTCAGAACTATTCACTAGTTCCATTCCCATCAGTAAAGTTGTTACCAGTTTCCTATAGTTTAGTTTTGTCCCTAAACTGATATGAAATGTATACTTGGTTGACTGCAGGTTGATGGTACCCTTCTGCTGCCATCCACCACCCTTCATAAGGTAGAAGGAAATTAGGGATGTTTGTATAATTTTGCAGTGCCACCACCTGAAGGAATGTCACTAGCACTAACAGAGAAAAATAATGACTCATAAAAATTTGTTTATTGGAGCTTAAGTAAATTGAAACAGGAGTGCTTTGATTTTGATAAATGAGATGGCTATCAAGGTACAAAAATACTGTACTGTGTTGGAGCTTTTATAAACGACACGATAAGAAACCTTTTAAAATTCATTACTGGAAACAAAATAAAACGAATGCATGGAGCTGGAGGAGAGGGGAAACATTGATTGCAGTTCAGTGGGTTTGCATTCAGTTTAATGTAGGACTTAAACTACTAGTAATACTGTTCTAATGGACTACAGATTTTTCACTTTAACAGGTTGACGCAGCCTGGGGTTTCTGATGGCAACACTACATAAAAGCAAAGATAAGTATATGAATTAGTTTATTCTTGCTAACATCAGCCCTAAATGCAACATATTTTATGAACTAGAGAATGAATATACTGTATGGTGCTTATTTAATAATAGGTCACAATGGGAGTAATAGTAATAGTAATGATAAAAGTAATGATGATGATAATCAGGTAATTTCTCAAATACCTGGTTCTTTCAAAAGAATTTACTATCAGTAAAGTCAAGTTTTCAGCTTGAGAGTGGCATCTTGTACAATAGACTTCAGCTGCAAGAGTGACAGTATCTGACTAATTTTAAAAACCCAAGAGCTGACTAAAACAAGCTGATGGTAGCAAGAACATAATAAAAATGGAAGTTAATTTCAAACTTGGTATTTTGGCTTGCTTGTAATAGGTTTAGGAAGCAAGGAAAGTAAGGCTGGGTGGGTGAGTTAGGAGGAAGGGTGGGTGTGATGGGAGTGAGATAGGAATATGGACTTAGATTAGCTTGGCTTGGTTGCTGGTTCTGTCCAGTCTTGGTTGGAGGATTTGTGGTTGTAACTCTTAGTTGTAATGTTTATAATCAGTGGCTGATACCCTATCCTATGGTACTGAACACCCTCCCCTACCCAACCCTGCCCTACCCACCCCATGACTCACACCCATCAGCCTACCTCCTGACCCCCCCCACACCTTTCCCCTTGACCACCCCAACCTCCCCCCTGCCTCCCCCACCCTCCCTGCTGACCCCCCCCCCCCCCCCCCACTACCCCATTCCCCCCCCCAAAAAAAAAAAAACTTTGAAAACAAACAACATTGCCTGAAAAATTTGCCCTCCCTTGAAACTGTTCCCTTCCTCTGAAAAGTCTATTGTTCCTTGAATATCACCCACAGACCTGCACTACCATCCTACCCATAAACCGGCTCCCTAAATCTATCCTTGGACCTGCCCCCCAGACCTGCCCTTCGAACCTGTCCTTACATCTGGCCCTCGTACCTGCTGACCTGCCCCCTGAACCTGCTCCACAACTTACCTCTTGAATGATGATGGCCACTCTCTTCTTGCCAGGTAAGTCACCTGTGTCCTGGGTTAATGAGCATGGTGGTGTTGGGCATCAAGGCAACTGCATTGGACAGCCAATATCGTATTTTCTTGAATTTCGATGATAAAATGTTACAAGATGTGATAGGTTATACGGTAGTCCTGATATTGTGGGAGATTGGGTCATAAAACCCTCACAAAATATCAAATATCAAAATTCAGTTGAATATCTTGCATCACACTACTTCCCAAAGACTCCCAGCATTGCTTCTCCAAAAGCATTTCAGCATCAGCCAACCTCTGATTGGTCAGACTTTCCAATGACTTTATCATCAGAGAAGGATGTGGGAAGTGACTTGCAGCTGGTGCCTGCACGGCAGTAAAAACAAAAATAAATGCTGATAGAAACTTGTGGTATTCATTCATTCCTCTACATGACTTCATCTCCCTTCCTTTCATTCTTCAATGCTCATCCAAACCGTTGGTCTCCTTCCCAGAGGCTTACTGTCTCTCCACCCACAATAGCAAATAAGCTTTCTTTCCACACTTATGTTCTCTTTCCAGTTCATTTGCAGCCTCTGCTCTCCCATTCTTTCTTTACCAGTTCCGATGTCCTTCCACTACTTTTATCATAATTTCCCTCCCCTGGCTGTTCCCTACCACACCTACTGGCACCTGTTATTCTTTACTCCAAATCCTCTCACCCCTCGTACTTCATTCCTGATGTCTCGAATACCTATCTACTTAATTTTCTGCTGTGCATGTTTACATTGATGGCTCAACATCAAATTGCATAGGATTTGCAATACCCTACTTTCTTCCTTTAGATACTTTCAGTTTACCTTGCCATCTGTTGCATACTCATAGCAGAACTTGATGTGATGTTTTGCCTTGACGGTGTATGCTTTACCATTCATTTTTCACAAACTCCTTTAGTGCACTTTATGTTTTGTCAGTTGTCCTTTTTACACCTCCTTGTTTAGAGGTTAAGAATGGCTGTTTCTTTGTTGGAAAAATATACATTTCTGCTGGGTCCTTAGTCATGTAGGAATATCTGGATATGAACAGGTTGATTCTTAAGCTTGTTTACAATCTCCTTGGGAATTCTTGCTTTCCTGCCATTCTGGCCTGTGATTGCCTTCCTATTAACACTTCTAACTCCAAAGTACCAGTCCTCCTTGGTCTGATTTCTGCTAAGAGAATCTGCACAGTAAAAGAGTCCATTTCCCCTTGGTATAATCCATACCATAGAATAAGACTATGGGAAACTGCACTAGCCCATTTATGTACTGGTCATACTCTGCTTTCTCTCTGTCTGATGGACCACTGCCTTGCTCTGCCTGTGATGTCCACCTTTCTGTTTCATATATCCTTTTAGACTGCCAAAATTATATAATTATGCTACTGTTTGCACCACTGTTTTTCCTTTTCTAGCACAGCTTTGTCTCAGAGTCTGTCTCACAGATGTTCTTGGGGAGTCCTGGTATTTTTCTGTAGATCGTATTATGTTTCTATAAACAATCCATATCCTTCACTTAATTCCAAATCTCTACCCCCTTTTAGTTCTAATTAACCTCTGCTGTGTCCTCCCTGCTCCTTACCATACTTTCAAATCATAACATTGTGCTATATATCTGCCATCTGCTACTTGGGATTTCATTCACTCACTCATACCCATTCCTTTTCACCGTTCTTTGTCACTGGATGTCAATTACCCCCAGCTGTATTTTCCATCTTTCACATAATTTCACTCCAGCATGTAGAAACATTATTGTTCACCTTCAAAATATTTTTATATTGTACGATTGTGAATAAATGAGTGAGTAAATCTTACTTTGTGAGGGTGTGTGTGTATTCAGGAGTGGCTTAGACAGTGCTGCCCTCCTTGGCACAAGACTGTACCCCTTGGGGGTTTGCCCCTTTGGAAGAGGGGAAAATACCTTCCCAGTATCCCTGCGTGTTTTAAGACAATTAAAAGGGGCATTTTTGTCTCTCATCTTCCTCTCTTTTCTGTCCTCTTCTCTTCTGTTGTACCTATCGAGATTTCAGTGTTTCTTCCAGACATATTTTCCCTCCACTGCAATCAGGTTAGACATTTGGTTTCATGGCATTAATTGTTAATAGTTAAAGAACATCTTATCTTATTGACATCAACCCATCCTCTCTTCTTGGGTCAAGCATTTCAAGCAACTGACCAGTCAAATCACTTCTTCGCCCAGTCACTTCATTGTCAAGACCACTTCATTGCCAGGACTGCTGCTATGACAGGACCTCTTGTTTACCAGTACTACTACTACACGAGGACCACTTCTTTGCCAGGGCTGTTTCTATGCTAGGAACGCCTCTGTCCCAGGACCGTTTCTACGTCTGGACCGCTTCTATGCTAGGACTGCTTCTACGCCAGGACCGCTTCTACGCCAGGACCGCTTCTACGCCAGAACTGCGTATGTGCCAGGACTGATTCTACGCCAGGACCACATCTATGCCAGGACTGCTTCTATGCTGGGACCATTTCTGTCCTGGGACCGCTTCTGTCCTGGGACCGCTTCTATGCCAGGACCGCGTCTCTGCCAGGACCTCTTCTTTGGCAGGACCGCTGTTATGCCAGGACTGCTGTTATGCCAGGACTGCTTCTTTGCCAGGACCACTTCTACTCCTGGACTGCTTCAGTGCCAGGACCACTTCTACTCCTGGACTGCTTCAGTGCCAGGGCTGCTTCATCGCCAGCACCACTTCAGTGCCAAGACTCCAGCCATAAGACCACTTCTGCACCAAAACCATTTCTAGGCTGCCTTTCTGTTTGTTGCATTGCTATTGATATATCTTTGCTGTGAATCAGTGCCAAATAGTCTTTGATATCTGGTGCTAGGAATCCATTATTCAATTACATGGGCATTGCCAGGCCTACACTTCTCGGGGGTGATGCCATCAGACATTTCCTTGTGTCTTTGCCTCATTTTAAGATTACTTTTTTCTAAAATTGCTTGTGAAATTCGAAACATAATACAGCAAGTTGCAAAATCTCGACCCTGTATAAGTGAAATATAATGCAGTACAGTATGTCATTGATCTTGACCATACATTGGCATGTTTAGGGTCAATGAACTGTTGTGAATGTATTCAGTGTACCCTTCACAATACATTCCTTTTGTATGGAACTCTTATTACATTCATCATTCAGTCCTATGTTACCCCATGGGGAGCGTAGGAGCCCAGGGCTAGGCATGTTGGTCCTGACATTTAAGATGAGAGTGATCAACCTCACTCATCCCTGAGTGGCATTATGTGAGGAGACTAGCACCAGTCGAGCAGGGCAGTACTCCCGAGGAGGATGGAAAGCTGATGACAGGGAGAGCTGGAGCTCCCGTTTCATCAGCCCTCAGGACTTGTTCCTGACCATCTCCCTTTGCTGAACTTTTTCAGTGTCTCAGTAACACAGAGAGTAGACCAGCATGCTCTCCAATACAAGTTTCTCTAACTGTCAACACCAAACTACATACACACTACACTTCCTTTTCAAAAAATTCTAAAAAATGGCGCACATAAATCATGCCTCGGAGTCCCTGGGGGGGGGACCATAAATGCCCCCACCATCCGCCCCTCTCCCGGTGACGGCTCTCGGAGCTGCCTGGAACCACTGTCTGACTCACTCCTTCTTCATTTCTGTAACATTCGCGGCCTTTCCTCTAACTTTCGCTCTGTTGAGCACCACCTCTTCTCCTCTAAACCTCACCTTCTCTTTCTCACTGAGACTCAGCTGTCTGAGGCAACTGACAGCAAATCCTTTTCTGTATCCTCCTACTTTCTCTATTCTCATTTCAAAGCCAAAGGTGGCTGTTGCGTATATGTACGCAACGATCTATCTTGCTCTCGTGTTCCTGAACTTGATTCTTCTGAATTCTCTACTCTCTGGCTTCGGCTCTCCTGTCATTCTCTGACTAAATATATCTGTGCTGTTTACTTATCTCCTAATTCTACCGACTATCAAAAATTCTTTGACTATCTTACTTCTACGATGGAACACATTCTATCCATTTCTCCTTTCTCTGAAATCTCCATTCTAGGAGATTTCAATGTTCACCACCACCTTTGGCTCTCCTCTCCTTTCACTGATCCACCTGGTGAACAAGCCTACATCTTTTCTATCCTTAATGACCTAGAGCAGCTTGTACAGCACCCTACCCGTATCCCTGACCGCCTTGGAGAGAGTTCCAACATACTTGACCTTTTCCTAACAACTAATCCTTCTGCTTACACTGTT
>JAGKTI010024629.1:0-14297 GCA_018397915.1 Birgus latro | reverse complement strand
TGTAACAAGAAAAGTATATGGTAGGATACTTATTGACAGAGTTAGGGAAATTACAGAGGAATTAGTTTTAGAAGAACAAGGAGGTTTTAGGAAGGGAAGAGGTTGTGTAGACTAGATATTCATTCTTAGATCCTTAGTGGAGAAGTTTCTAGAGAAGGGCAAGAAGTTGTATGCAGCCTTCATGGATCTGGAGAAAGCATATGACAGGGTGGATAGACAAGGTTTGTGGAAGGTATTAAGAATATATGGAGTGGATGGGAAGTTGTCGAAGGCTGTGAAGAGTATGTATGAGGGTGCTTAGGCTACAGTGCGTGTGGATGGCAAACTAAGTGAATCTTTCCATTTGAAGGTTGAATTGAAACAAGGATGTGTCATGTCTCCATGGTTGTTCAATCTGTACATGGATGGGGTTGTAAAAGAGATACAAGGTCGGGCAGTGGATGCTGGAGCGGCCCTAGTGAGAGAGGGCAGCGTTTCGAAACTCCCTGTACTGTTGTTTGCAGATGATACTGTGTTGTTGAGCGAAGACAAAGGGGAGCTGCAAGGCTTGGTAGATGAGTCTGGGAGAGTGTATAAGAAACGGAACCTAAAGGTGAATGTAGGGAAGAGTAAAGTGATGGTCTTCGAAAGAAGTGAAGCCAGTGAATGTACAGTGAGATTGGATGGGAAGGATATGGAGAATGTGAGTGAATTTAAGTACTTGGGCAGTGTGATGAGTAAGGATGGAAGTCTGGAGGGTGAAGTGCTCGAAAGGGTGCAGCAGGGAAGGAAGGTTGCTGGTTCGTTGAAAGCAGTGATAAGAAACAGGGAGGTGAGCATGGAAGTGAAAAAGTTGTTACATGACAGTATTGTGATACCAACTCTAACATATGGAAGTGAAGCTTGGACCCTGTTGGAAAGACAGAAGTCAAGAGTGAGAGCAGTGGAAATGAGTTATTTGAGAGGAGCATGTGGAGTCACATGGAGAGACAGACTGACAAATGAGGAAGTGAAGGAGCGTTGTGGTGTGGTTGAAGACGTGATGGGAAGCGTTAGGAGAAACACGTTAAGGTGGTTTGGGCATGTGGAGAGGATGGAGAGTGAAAGACTGACGAGGAGAGTGTATGTGAGTGAGGTGGAGGGGGCGAGAGGGAGTGGGAGGCCGAGAATGAGATGGAGGGATGGAGTGGAGAGGTATATGAAAGAGGGGGGTGTGAGTTGGGAGCGTGGTAGTGAAATGGCAGGGGACAGAGTGACATGGATGCGATTTGTTTGTGGCCACCCCGTGCGGGATTGAGGCGTCTGGCAATAGATAGATAGATAGATTAATAATTCAGAATAGAATATAAAATAACACTTTTAGCCACTCTGGTTGATTTGACCCATGTATATTTACCTAACATTTAGGCTACGTGAGGGAACAGGGGCAGACACCCGAGAGCAGCACTACATCGAGTGAGTGGATGGTGAGCGCCCCCACTTACCATAAACAATATCTGAAAACTCTAGGGTAATTTCTTGTACAATACGAATGAGGAATCTGAAGATCAAGGCATCGAAGAACTCATGTGAAAATTTTACGTTTGTTTCAATAACTGGCTAACTGTATGCTTAATGGTAAATATATTCCTTTTAGACCATAAGAGGAACCACAGCTATATATCTGGAAAGTTGCAGCTTTAAGGCTTTTCTGGTTTTCTCTAAAACGTGTTGAAAAATATAACAGCAGATTTGAATCTGGTACTTTCCACTAGGCTGAAGGGCAAAATATTAAGCCAAAATTAATCAGCAGATATTTTTAACATAGAATTTTCAACAAAATTGTTGTACCTCAATTAGTTTCCTAGACATTTCAATGTCAAATATGCATTTTTAAAATAAAAATTAGTATACGACCTTCAAAAATAGGTCAAGGCCTTCTATATTTGGCACTGGGACTTGGGTTACCCTAAGGTAAAGTACCTTCAAGTGCAATATCAAAATTGAAAAATAAATAATAATAACAATAACTAGTTATCTCTTATTATATAGCAGCAATAAGGAATGATGATCATCATATTTTGTAGCAGGTATGTATAATATAACCAAGATTTTAAGACCCTAAGGTAACTTCATATGTAACATCAACAAGGGATCAGAAAACAAAGGTGCCAAAGTCTGCATGTGTAAATTTTACGTTTGTCTTAACTGTACACTTAACTGTAACCATTTTTTATTCATATAAAAAGAGGGAGCACAATTATATATCTGGAAAGTTACAGCCTTGAAACTTTTGTGGTTTTCTATAAAGCTTATTGCAAAGAAAACTTTAAGTGGATTTGAATTTGGTACTTTCCACCAGGCTAAATGGCAAAATATTAAGCCATAATTATTCATGAAACATTTTTATCATAGAATTTTCAACAAATAACTGAATTTCAATTAGTTTCTGAGATATTTCAATTTCAAATATAAAATAAAGGCGCCTCCAAGGGGGCAATCAGACCAGACGCAAGCCAGTACATATATAGTGTGGCTTGAAGTATGACCTTGACCTTCACCTACTTTCATCAATTTCGAACTCTTAGATTTTCATCGCTACTACACACCTGTAAAAGTCTGTCATGGTATCTTGAGCGGTTGTGAAGTTATCTTGATAACAGGCACATAGAGCTTGACCTACTTTCACCAATTTCGAACTCATAGGAGACTCATCCTTCCTACACATCTGTAAAATTTTGTGATGATATCTTAATCGGTTGTGAAGCTTTCATGCTAACAGTCACACAGACAGTCAGACAAACTGAAAACAATACTCGTAGATTTTCATCCCTAATACAGACCTATAACATTTTGTGATAATATCTTGAGCAGTTGTGAAGTTATTGTGGTATCAGGAACACAGACCTTGACCTTCATAAATCAATTTCGAACTTGTGATGACTTCCCCCCCCCTCCACTACAAACCTGTAAAATTTTGTGATGACATCTTGAGCAGCTGGGAATTTATCACACACACACACACACACACACATTGAAAACGATGCCAGTTTTGCTAACGTGGCTCGTAAAATTAAGTAAATCACCTTCCTATATAGGCCAAGTCCATTTACTTTGGTACAAGGACTTGGGTCACGCTAGGGTATCTTCATGTATAATATCAAGATCGAAGGAAATATAAGTACAAATAACAATAACAATAATAATGGAATAAGAAAAGAAGTTTCACTATGTATACAGAAAAGCATACTGTGTAGTCACAGTAAGGAAACCTGGTAAAATTCTCCCAAGGTTAGTAATGTTTCAATCCAGAACGTTAGAATTTTAGGGTTAAAGATTTTGTGGTTGTCGCTAAAACGTGTTCCAAAGGAAAAACTAAAGATATTTGAATTTGGTACTTGCCACTAGGCTAAATGGCAAAATATTAAGCTGAATTTTTTCATCAAACATTTTTCATCCAAATACCTGTATCTGGATTGCATTCCAAAACATTTAAACTTCAATATGCAGGTTTTAGAATAAAAATGGGTTTATCACCTTCAAATATGAATCAAGGTCATTTATGCTTGGCACAAGAACTAGGGTTTTCCTAGGGTATTTTTGGGCGTTGGGCTATAGATGAATAAATAGATAGACCTTGATGTATAATATTATCATGATCGAAGAGAAAAAGGGGGAAGGTTAAATAATTAGTTACCTATTTTTATTTTGAGTCAGATTAAGGAAGCTTCACTGCAACCATTTATGGCATATGAGGTATGTCTAATATAATCAAGATCTGAGGATGCTAAGAAATCTTCTTGTGTAACGTCAATAAGATGAAGACAATGGTGTCGAGGAATCCACGAGTAAATTTTACTTTTGTCTCAGTAACTGGCTAACTATATGCTTAACTGTAACCAAATTCCTTTCATGTCATGAGAGGGACCACAACTATATATCTGCAAAGTTACAGCATCAACACTTTTATTTTTTTCCTATTAAACGTGTTGCAAAGAAAAAACTGAGGAGAGTTGAATTCGATACTTTCCTTTAGGCTAAATGGCAAACTAATAAGCAAAAATTACTAAGCAAACATTTTTATCATGCGGTTTTAAACCAAATATGTGTATCTCGATTAGGTGAAATGTGAAATATGCAAATTTAAAAATAAAAATGAGTTTAGGATCTTCAAAAATAAGCCAACCACATTTACATTGGGCACAAGGACTTGGGTTACCCTGGGGTACCTCGAAGGTCCGCCAACCACATTTACATTGGGCACAAGGACTTGGGTTACCCTGGGGTACCTCGATGTATAATATTATCAAGAATGAAAAATAAAATAGTGAAGAGAAAAATAACAACTAATTACCTATTACTACAGTGTAGCGACAATACAGAAACTTCACCATATGTTGTATAAGGAATGTGTCATATGAACAAGATCTGAAGACCCTAAAGGTAACTACGTGTGTAACATTAACGAGATCTGAAAACAAAAGTGTCGAAGAACACATGTGTAAATTTTATGTTTATCTAGGTAACTGGCTAACTGCTTGCTTAATTGAAACCATATCCTTTTTAGATCATAACAGGGGCCACAGATAAACATTATGAAAGTTTCAGCTTTAAAGTTTTTGTGGTTTACTCTAAAACGTGATGCAAAGGGAAAACTAAGCAGATCTGAATTTGATACTTTCCACTAAGCTAAATGGCAAAATATTAAGCCAAAGTTATTCAGCAAACCTTTTTATCATTAGATTTTCAATCAAATAGTTTTATCTCATTTTTTTCTGAGGTATTTCAATTTAAAATATGCAGTAATTAGAATAAATATGTGTATATGACCTTCAAAAATACTGTATGTCAAGGTCATTTATATTTGGGACAAGGACTTGGGTCACCCTAGGGGACCTTCATGTATAATGTCATCAAGATTGAGGAAGAAAAGTGCAATTAATGATAATAATAATAATAATAGTAATGACGAGAACAAGAAGGTTTTCCATTTATATGGCAAAGCTTAGTATTACTGACGAAAACAAGAAACTTCACCATTTATATGGCAAAGCTTAGTAATAATACTGACGAAAACAAGAAACTTTGCCATTTATATGGCGAAGCTTAATAATAATAATAACAATAATAATAATAATAATAGTAATAATAATAATAATGTACCTATTTACTTATTGTGTAGCCACAATAAGGAAGTTTATCCATAACTATTCATGGCACTGATTGTCTTTGTAGTTATGCAAATGCTGCTTTTTGTTCACTGCCTAAAAACTTCAGATGAACATCGACTTATAAAAGTAGTTAATGGCCATTCACATTTCAGACATGTACTTACATTAACCCGCCGCGTCCCGTCAGTGTATGGGTATGTCAGACCTTTTTTTCCACTCTGAAACCCTTTGACGTACCATAAACACCCCATCTTCGGACACTTTTTATGAATAACTCTGTGTAAAATGGTGCAATTTTATCCCTGTTGGTGTCTTGTGGTAACCAGGGACAGTACCTACTAAATCCATATAATAAAAAAAATTAGCCACGCTAAACTCTTTTTTTTTTTTTTCAAATGTCTCACGTTAGGAACAAATTTCTTAACTTCGGACATCTCTTCCATACTTCGGACATCCAGATGTTTGCCCTTTAAACATGAGAATGATTAATAGCACCTGTCTCTGGACACACTGGCCAAACTTTTGACAGTTTAGAAGTTTTTAAAAAATGTCCAAAAAAATATTGGGTACTCATGGCCCAAGTTATACATATATAAAGAGAAGCATCCAAAAATATCTTCTTTATTGAGCTCAAATTTTGAGATCACATTAAGATGCATCATATCACATCGTAGTGAGGTATTCTGGCCACAAATATAACTAAGAACTCTTCAGAAACTTCTTTCAGACGAAAAAATTATGTAAAAATGCATTGCATATATTCCAGACTGTAAGGGGAACTGATCTCTTTTTTCTAAACAAAACTTCACTTAATTATCAAGTAGCTACCTCACTGCCTCAACAAATGCATACTCAGATAACATAATCTAATGTTAAACACTTCGAACAGGTTCTAATGACACCCACACGCCCACTAACTCGCACACAAATCAACAGACACACGCACACAATGGCACATGTTATGAAGGCCAGTATAAACTACTGTAACTAAATAAATAGTATCATTTTTTTCTTCACAATAAAACTCATTACTGGTTAAGGCACCATACTGTAGCACCATACTGACAACAACTTTGGTACTGGTAGTACTATCTTCTTACAGCTCTATGGTATATCAAATATTATCATTCCTTAGGCCAAAGGTTTACATCTACATTAAAAATCATCCTTATCTTGCGATCAAGTGTTGGTTCTGGTAACACATTCAGTATGTCCTCTTTATCTATGTCGCTGCTGTCATCAACCATTGGGTATACAAATGTGTGAGATGTACCCTGAACATGTTTGAGAAACCTGACATGTATTTCTGGTTTTAGCCTAACAATGGTAGCAATATAATGCCTGTATCTGTCTTTCCTATCAAAGGGAACCCTCACAACTACCCATTTTGAGGGAACAACTTTATCTCCAATAGTCTGGGCAGAGATGACTGTCCGAAGTTACAAATTGTTTCTGAAAAATAGAGATATTCATTAAAACTGTCATAGCAAGATTATACAGGCATATATTTTAAAATAGTTTACTGCCCAGTACTTACAACACTTTTCCACATATAATCGTACTAATCACGTTCTTACAATTGAAACAGTTTGTTCTGTGTGAACAAAGTTTTGCAGGGTTAAATATGTCGATTTTTTTTTCCATTTGATTCATAAATTTTTTCCACCCACACATATTCAAGCTAGTTTAATAGGACTTATACATAATAATCTTTGAAGATTACCCTACTTACCCATATCAGTATTATTTGCAAATATCGTACTATCTTCCAATAAACTTGAATTACTAAGTTTTTTCGCAAAATCTCCGAAGTTTGGAGCTGTCTGAAGTTACGTTGTTTTATGATACCGGTACGTTCTGCAATTGCAAAATCTCTCATTTGCACATTTTTAAAGTTCTGTGGGTGAATTTTGGTAGACATACGTGGGAGACCTTCCTCTACCAGCTCCCTGGCGGTGATATTGCCTGACCCCACGTGACCCCCGCATGCCATTGTCTCGGCAACTCACATGTAAGCAGTGATCTGGCCAGTAAAGACATGTCGCACTATGGTCTCTCTGACAACGAAATTCAAGGCGAGAGTGACTCCCCAATCGATAACAATGTGGAGGACAAAGGTTATGTGATGCTGGAAGAAGAAATGAGTAGAAGTGACGAGGGGGTAACGTCGCCAAGGGAGGTGCAGTATGCTGATGTTTTCGGAAAGTGAAACAACAATTATATAGCCTATTTTATTGTGTGTAAACCAATATATTCTTGTACTACATATAAATTCATACCAAATGAACAAATATCTACCTATTCTGAGTGGTTTGCCCTACCATGGAAAACATGACAGCAGCAGTGCAGCTCCAGAGAAGATGATATCAGGTGTTTGGAGGGACACCTGTATAATGCACTTATAAGCTCAGATGAGCACTTTGTTTTGGTATTTTCCAATGTTTCTCCCAAAAAGCAGAGATTTGAGTAAACAAAAAAACAATAATCTGCCAGGATTGGCAGGGGGGAGGGGCCATTGGTGAAAAATCTGCTGGGAGGTACAGGGTTAACCTAAGGTAGCTTTTTGTTTAATCCATCCCATCTGGGTGTCATGTATACATGTCCTCCATGGGCTGTCCGGGTGACATGTATACATGATCTAGTAATTTGCACCCTTGTTTGAGTTTTCAGATGGTTATTTCCACTACACACAGCCACTAGCAACCCTCCGGCATGCATCCCAGTCATGTTTTAGTTGCCAGCTTACCTCCGACATGGATAGACGTACTCAAAAAAAATTTCCTGTGTCTGGATCCTTGGATGAGCACCCGTGGCTGCCAACTTCAACACAAATAAAGTCCAAAGGCCAGAAAAGAAATGGCCTTAGTGCAATAGGGAGAGAACTTGAGGTGACAATATCGCCAACTGTGAGTAGAGAAAATGACTCTTCCTTTCAGGGAAGAGACTGCCATGATAAGTGTTGATATTTATGCATCGTGTGAGGAGGGTGCGCCCATCATTTCCCTGTACGTTCATCTGCTCTTCCCGATGGTGGGAATGGTTCAGAGGGTATTGCCGATCCTGGAGAGGGGGATATTGGCACGGATGAGGAGATGGAAGAGAAGGTAGGGAGTGGAGAAACGGAGAAGGTGGAGGAGGGAGGGAGAAGGAAATGCAGTGCGTCAAGCCTCGCACCGCCCCTCTGTCTATTTACGTGAATAATGAAAGCAGAAAGTTTGTTTCAGGATGAAATCAGTGCCTTATTCTTTACTGAAAGTTTTTGTGTGTGTATTTTTGTTATGATAAAAAAGTACAGATCACAGGAAAAACAATGTTAGTGGAAAATATAGTGGAGTTGAGAAAGGGAGGAGGGAGGAGGAGACACGGTGCCCCGCACCAGTGCTCTGTCTATTTACATGAATAATGGAAGCAGAAAGTTGGTTTCATGATGAAATCAGTGCCTTATTCTTTATGAAAAGTTTTCGTATGTGTATATTAATTTTGTCACAGGAATAAAAACCGTTATAGTGGAAAATACAGTATTTCCGATTATGGACAGAAAGTGTATAACTATTTTGTTCACAATATTTTTTAAAGGTTTTATGTAGTAGTAGTAGTTGTAGTAGCAGTGGTAGTATTTGTAGTAGTAGTAGTCAATCAATCAATCAATCAATCGGCTTTATTTCGTATCTCTCGATACATAGAAAAAACAGTAATACATTTCATCATAAAGGCAGCAACAACAGCAGCAGCACATTACATCGTAGGTGGTGTACTGTACAGTTATATAAAAAAGCAAAAATCATAATAGAAGGCCTGAGGGCATCGTAGTGCACATACACATTAGTATCCTATTAAAAAAATAAAAAAAAAAGCATCCGTAATTTTCCCTTTTCTTAATGTCCAAAGTAAAAAATAAACTGTCCAATGTAAAAAATAAAAGCTATCACCACTACAGTTAAAAAGTCCTAGGTAAAATATAAAAGCTAGCATCAATAAACAATACAAAAGGTCCAAATAAAATGTAAAATATAAAGGCCAGCATCATTAAAAAATAATAAGGTCCAAGTAAAGTACAAAAGACTGCATCAATAGAAAATAAAAAGTCTAGATAAAATATTAAGCTAGCAGCCATAAAAAATAAAGAGGTCTAATAATAGCAGCCAAATAAAATATGAAAGCTAACAGCCATAAAAAAAAAAGAGGTCCACATAAAATATAAAAGCTAGCAACCATAAAAAAAAAAAAAGAAGGTCCACATAAAAACATAAAAGCCAGCAGCCATAAGAAATAAAAAGCTCCATATACAATACAAAAGCTAGCATCCATAAAAAATAAAAAAGGTACAGTATAAAAAAAAAAAAATCTAAAGAGCAATTAGGCTATTAAAAGTCTTTAAAAATATCAGTTAAAAATTACATATATATGATTTTAAAAATATGAGGAAATTCAGGATTCCATTTAACACTAGCTAAGGAGCATAATGTCTTAATTTCCATAATAACCACATGGCCCACGTCTGTCCTCATGTCTCTGGACCCAAGTCAAGCGGGAGGCTATCACATCCAGGTCCTCCCTATTTACATCTACTGAATAGTCATTTTTTAATATAGTACGAACATGTTGCATAAACAATCCCTCCTTAAAGTATGGAATATTCAACCTGAGTATTGGATTGGTAGAACTCTTCATCCTTTTAAAATACCTAGCCTGAGTTAGAGCAGTTAGGTGCTTCAGTAAAAACTGGTTACAGTTTAAAGCAGTTAAATGACTGCTGGCAAAAACAGGTACCCCACATATTTTCTTTAAAGCATTACTATATGCAATATTAAAAGCCCTAAAGATAGAAGATCTAAAAGTTGCCCTGTTATTCCACAAGCATAATCCATAGTCTGGACAGCAATAGGACTTAAATAAAAAAAAGCAAAGCATCCTTATTTAAAACTTTAAAATCTCTAAAAACTGAATTGAAAGAAGCATAAAAATTGTTGAGTCTTAACTCAACATCTTTACTGTCCTTAAAATCAAATGAAATAAAATGTCCAAGATATTTAAAACATTTAACAACTTCCAGTCTGTCACCATTAAGACTAATACTGTTAACATTAAACTTATTCAACTTACTAACAATCATGCATTTTGACTTATCTTGATTAATAAGCAGAGTATGCTCAGCAATTTTTGTACAGAGCATACTATATAGAGCATCCATATCTTTTTGTGAGGCAGCCAACAGAACCAGGTCATCAGCATATGCTATAATATTTACTTTACAAAAGCCATAACTGCAGCCAGTCTCCATATCCCCAATCTCTTTAATCATATCATTAATATAAAAACTAAAAAGGAATGGAGAAAGAACACCACCCTGCCTAACACCATTCTCAATATAATAGTATAAGCTCATGTAGTTCTGCCATTTAATATTTGCTTTCTGGTTTCTCAAATAATGTAAAATAATAAGAACTATATCAGGAGGAAGACCTGAATATAACAGCTTGTTCCCTAATACAAAATGATTAATTCTATCAAAAGCTTTACTCAGGTCCACAAATGTGGCAAAACCTGCTTGTTTCATCTTAGCATATTTATACATAACTTCTTTTAATAAAAAACATGCATCTGTAGTAGAGCAACCACTTTGAAAGCCAAACTGTCTGCAATCAATACTGAGCTTTTCCTTCAGTATATCCAAAATATGGGATTCAAATATTTTTAGTAGACATGAGGACTGCATTACTGGCCTGTAGTTAGAGGATTCGGTAACATTTTTGTTATCCTTTGGAATGGGTGTAATATTGCCTTTTAATAATTCTTCAGGCAAATAACAGTGACTATAACATAAATTGTAGAAATGAGCTAGGAATTGCAAAAAAGAATCTGAGGCAGTTTTTAAAAAAATTGAGTGAATACCATCATGACCCATGCCAAAATTCAGTTTTTCAATTATCTTTTTTAAGGAAATACTAGAAGTTTGTAAACAAAATTTTTTCCTCATGAGCCAAGCTGTTTTTAACTTCTCAGTAAATTCCGTTTCCTCATTTGCATCCAGTGTTGCTTGACCCAGTAAAAATTTTTGCACAAAAATTTCTTTTATTTCAGAGTTATTAGTGTTCCCATCAATCACACCAGCATGCTTAGTACATCTTTTTTGTCTCTTAACTTCTTTCCAGAATTGTGCTTTATTTTTTACAGAAAATTTCTGAGTTATTGAATCACCAATTTCTCTTTGCTCATTTTTTCTACATTCATTTAAGGCTTTTTTAAAGTCTCTTCTAGTAGTCAGCATGGCATCATGATCTGGTGTGTCCCTCATCTTGCCATTTTCCACCCAGTACAAGTACTTCTTCCTAGCTATGTTATGTAACAGTTTCACTCTCCTGTTCCAACCTGGGATAACCTTATATTTATTCAGTTTAATAGATTTTGTTTTATATTTCAAAGTAGCTTCATTGAGACTCTGAACAATTGCAGAGTAAAAATTATCAATTTCTTTCAAATGTTCAGGATTGCGGCAACCTATCTTCATACAATTAATTATAGGAAGGTCCCATATCTCCATAAGGATTCTATTTACATTTTCACTAATATACATCAGGTCATTATTGTTTAACTTATTCCAATTTACAAAGGGTTCAGAATTTTCTTCTATATTAAACTCACCCTCTACTGATGGAAACAAGGCACCTTTAAAATTTAAACAGAAATGAAGGGGTAAGTGATCTGACCCATTTATCTCATTTAAAACTTTAATATGACAAACATCAATGTCTTTATGGTTTTCACCTATGATATGATCTAACCACCTACTAGAAGAGTTGCCATATCCAACAAATGTAAATGTATCAAGGTTAAGTTGATCCACATCAAAGCAAACCAGGGAATTCTTATGCATAAAATTAGACAGGTTATCCCAAGCTCTCCCAGAGAGAGGATCCGCATTAAAATCCCCTATTATATAAAAAGCACCATAATAAAAAGTATTTATAAAATCCTGTAACATGGACAGAGATTCTAAGTATTTATTTAATGTGGAAGGCTCCCACAGATCACTGTTTAAATAAACATTGACCAGGATAACATCCCTTCCATGAATTTTGATATTAATTAGTATTGCTCTATTCTCTAAGACAATCTTATTGACTTTAAAATGACTGTTTTTTTTCCACAGAATTGCCAAACCTCCCTCTGGTCTTCCAGCCATTGATGTTAGTGACTTTTCTGATAAAGTAGCACCCACACCTACAGCATCATAGTTTTCATCAATACAGCCAAGGATACCTAACTTTTCCTCAGTAATAAAAGTTTCCTGTAAAAAAACAAAATCATAACCAGAAGTTGTTAGTTCTCTTACTAAATTAATATTCTTTTTTAGAGAACAACAATTAAATGAACAGATCCTCAACATACTGCAGCTGCAGGATGAGTATTAAAAAAAAAAAAAAAAAAAAAAAAAAAAAAAAAAAAAGTATTCTTATTAAGCTCAGCAGAGCAAATATATACAGTATCTGTAAAGTCACAGTATAAAGAAATACAATAAAAAAGATTGGAAAATATCAATGAATAAAAAAATGGGTATATATTAAAAAATAAAAGAGGATTTAAAAATAAAAAATAAAAACACTAAAAAGATTAAAAAAGAAAAGGGGAATTACAAATAAAAAATAAACTAGCTACACTAATAAGAAACTAAACAGCATCAGTGTTCCTCATAATACTCTTAGATCTATTATAGAATTTATCAACAATAATATTCTCCGGCCATAACTCAGAATCAAATAACTTATCTCTATCCAGTATATTAACATTAACTTTGTACGCTCTATGCTCATCAGACCTAATATTTATTTCACTCACTGAGCTTTTAACACCACAAACACTTCTGATATGCTCTTGAATATCTTCAGCCATTACCTCTAAATCCACTCTTCCAATATATACATCAACAAACCTCTTTGTTGCTTTAAAGGTTGTGCCATCACACTTCCTTGATCCTCTAACTCCAGAAATTCTATTTGTCCCCCTCCGCCTGTCACCCTTTCTTTGCACAGTCGTCCATGGATTCTCATTAGGTGATTTCAAACGTTGAGATGGAAGGATGAGGCTCATACCCTTGGTGATGGCCCCAGTACGAGGGTCAGAAACGCAGGGTGCTGGACTGCTGCACACCGCCACCCCAGCACCACCCCGCCGCACACCCACACCGCCTCCCACTCCCCTCTGAAGATGTTTCAACCCTTCACTCTCACCTCCTCTCCTTGTCCTCGCGCCTTCGTTGCCTTGCTGTATGTCCATCAGCACTTCACTGCCAGTCTCTTCATTTTCCCTCCAGCCATGAACTCCTTCCTCTCTGTTCATCCATGGATCACCACGCTCACATCTCCCCACAACAGCATCCCTGACTCCATCTTCCTGATTAGTACAGACCGCCTCAGCATAAGTTCGGTTTGTTGTCCCGATTGCTACTCCCTGTCGTTCTGAGGACATACCTGGTCGAGGTTCATCAGAGGACGTTTTTCTAAGAGATGTAAAATCTAATATGTCAGCTTCATTGAGGGTAATGTCTCTAGTGACCTCCTCCATGCCACATATAGCACTAGAGAACTTCTTTCTAAGATCAGTCATCTCAATTTTCATTTCCCGTACTGTGTCAGCCGTATTGACTACTTCACTTTTTATATCTAATATTTTTGGCAGCATCTCATTTATCTTATTAGTCTCAGCCACAAGTATCTGTAATATTGGCGCCAGCACTTCCATGCCCACAGGTGGCATCATTTTATGGGAGTCAGTTACGAAGTGAACATTCATATTATCTTTCATAAAGCGCTCATGAAAGTCAAGCACATCTCTTAAGTCTTTCTGGACTTTCTCGGGGTCTCGCCTCCAGCTCACATCTTCATTAAGTAAATTACATAATGTCTCTTTAGCTTTCTTAATAACATCATGTGAGTAAAATGAATGTACGATATCAAAGAGACTTTCATAAGGATAGTCCTTCTTAGCTGATGTTACAAAACACAATAAGCTGTTCACTATAAATTTTTCCGCCATTATTTTTGGGGAAAACTTCACATCGTCTCTCATAGACTGTTCATACAACTAAATAATTAATCTTGAAGGTATGTCCAGAAAATGATACCTCAGTGTAAACAATATACAAAATTTTCACTGATCTGGCGAACCCGC
>JAGKTI010024628.1:0-14298 GCA_018397915.1 Birgus latro | reverse complement strand
AGAGAGAGTCCTCAACTTACGAAAATAATTGGTTCTTGAAGGTCTTTCGTAAGTATTTTTTTCGTAAGTTGTTTTTCTCCCTTAAACTTCTATAAATCTTAGTAGCCCTTATTTTCATGCGCGTATGGTTAATAAACAAGCATAAATACAAAGACTGATATACAGGGTGTAACGCGACGTATGACAAAAACTTACACCAATGATCTATCATGTAATTCTGAGTATATTTTGTTCTATAAACATAGACTCTTTGTGACCCCAGTTCAGTACCCAGCATTAGGCTGTTTGAGTGTAAAAGTTTCGTGGGTTCCAGGTGGCATCGGGTGGGAGCTTCGCAGGGCGACAGGAGACGAGTATTTTTAGCTTATTCTGTACTTCACATGAAAATCCCATATCCTATCAGTACAAACGAATTTGAAGAAGAAACTTCACGTAGTCTATTGATTCTTTAACATAAAGTTATGCAATTCTGCAATTCTTTTGCACAAATCGACTGTAATCAAGGATTAAATTAAAATTTTATGGATTGCAAGGGAGTACGGAGGGAGGAGAGGCTGGTGTATTGTGCCAGTTATGTAATGTTTGGTTTGTAGGCTATTGCTACCAGCATTATCATAACACCCACAGCTCATTCAGTGAAAAAACATTATTGTAATGCATGACTAGCGTCACTTTAAGTCAGGAGTAATGATATTATTTATTACATTTTTTCTGCTGCAAGTACACGTGGCACCATTGCTTTCATATGAAGGTGACTTGAGAATAGTGACGCAGGGTTGCCAATTTAACGACTTTTCAGCTAGACCTATTTTTTGCTTCTACCTAGCGTCACGATTTAACATCTGGCAACATGATATCTAGGTACATTCTGGATATTTTTTCCATTTTTAGGTGATATTCTAGTGATTAATCGTCTTTTCTAACGATATTTTGCAGTGTTTACTATCTAGCGACATTTTAGCAAGGTTTCAGGGCTACACTAGCGAGATTGATGATACGGACTTGGCAACTTTGCGTCCAAGGTGTCATTTGAACGGGAAAATTTGCAGGCGAGGCACACACTTCAAATACTGTTCTCCACGTTCAGTTGTTCACTGGTTTCAGCTTCACTTGTTCATGAAACAGGATGCCACATACGTTCAGAAATGAGGAATATGCAGATATCGTCTATTTTTACGTAATCTAAATGCTTTAGCATACACGCTGAAGTTAAATTTGAATATTACTTAATCATCCAAATGAAACATTATAGAGAGAAAACGAATATAAATTAATGCATAACTTTACAGAATACCTCTGCTCACAACAGCAGGCTATCTGTCAACTCTGACTCGTAATTGAAAATGCAAGAACTACTGGGAACCTTCCAGTACCATCCGGCCATCACTCCCGCTTCTCAATAATACGATGATATGTACACTAGTGATATTTTTTTTACAATGTGGTAATGATTGTCATTACTTAGTGATATTATAGCACATTGGAAGCTAGTGTTTATGGCTGTGGTCCTGTTTATGGCTACTCAGCAGCAAATATTAGATTTTGTTGGCATTGGCAGAGGTATACAGTCTCTGATTGCTTTCTGGTTACCGTTTGTTCTTTGACCTTGGTGATAATAGGACTGCCTGAACCTTTTTCTAATGTGTGATCTTACAACGGTGTTGATAATATGGTTGCTTAATGGCGTTTTTATTGTTTGATCATTTGTCATTATGACTGACTTAAACTGTTTCTACTGCATGATGAATGCCTGATACTGTGTGATCTTACCACAGTGTTGATAATGGCTTCTGATGATGTTATGAGCGAGCTTTTGATATTATGACTGCCTGAATGTGTTTCTGTTGTGTGATCGTACGATGGAGATGATGAGTGTCAAATGGTGTTTTTACTGTATAATCTTATGATCGTGTCGATATTATAAGTGAGTGTGAAGAAATGTCAGAATGATGAAAGCTACATTCAGTGTTGATTAACTACTAGTGTCAAAAATGGGTGTGAATTTCCAGTGTTATATGCAACAAAACCATATCACTGGAGTGCATGAAACAAAGCTTTCTCAATATTTGAATAGTTGTCATCCAATTCTGAAAAGTATGAATTCTGCCTTCTTCAAGCAAAAGAAACAGGGACTGAAGAGAGAGTACTCTTTAACCCGAGGTGTCCCGTTGACGTATGGATACATCACCACGTTTTGTCACGGTAACACCCAATGACGTATTGATACATTTTGCAATTACGAGATCAGTCATTTGCACATTTTTCAAGTTTCGCGGGTGATTTTTGGTAGGCAAATGTGGGAGATTTTCCTCTACTGGATAGTGCCTGGCCCCACCTGACCCCCTTCCCCCCTACACGCCATTTTCTTGGTAACTCACCTGTTAGCAGTGACCTGGCCAGTAAAGACATGTCGCACCATGGTCTCTCCAGTGACGAAATTCAAGGCGAAAGTGATTCCCGAGATGGAGGACAAAGGAAGAAACAAGCCAGAGGAAGAAAAAAGCAGAAGTGATGAGGTGGTAACGTCGTAAAGGAAGGTGCCGTATGTTGATGTGTTTGGTGAGTGAACAACGCTTATATCGCCTATATTATTGCGTGAAAACCAATATACTCTTGTACTACATATAAATTCGTACCAAATAAATAAATAAATACCTAATTTGAATGGTCTGAATTAGTTACCCCTCTCATAGTATTGTTTTCTCTGAAGCCAACCCCCCCATAAAGCACAATCCAGGTGAGGGTATTCTCACCTGTAGCAGCATTTATAAGCTCAGGTGGGCGATTTCTCTATGAATTTTCGATGTTTCTCATAAAAAGCAAAGGATTTAGGGGAAAAAAAACGAAAATCTGCCGGGATTGGGGGAGGTTATTGGTGAAAAATCAACCGGAACACGGTGGGTTAATCATTCGGAACAGCTCAGTTAACAAAATGAATCTGGGTTACTTGCATCGCACTTGGTATTATTGAGAACTGCATAAGAAAAAAACTCAGCATTAAAGAATCGTTAATTGCCCCTTGCTATAAAGATATAGTCTGCTGTGTTACTGGATATGATGCTGAGCAGGTCATTTCAGTATCCCTCGCAACTGATACTGTTCATTGATGAATATTAGATATGTCTGAAGATATCAAATAAGTGAGTGTTGAACCAGAAGGATCATCTTTTAGGAAAACTGCAGTCAAGCATGATCAGTCAACTGACATGGTTGGCTGTGCCTCTTAACCTAACTTTTGGTGTTTGTTCGATATGTCAGTGGTTTAGGTTTCAAGAAGGATTTCTTGCTCTGATATGCTTGGAACCGACTACAAGAGGTGAAGCCATTTTCCATGAAATCTCAATTTTTAAAAGGTGAAGGACTTTCTTGGAATAATACAGGGTGTCCATAAAGTCTCTTTTCAATTTAAAAATATTACAAAGGCAATTGATGAGATATCTTAATCAGATTTGTTCTATGTACTCAGTGGTTATCAAAGTTTTTAATCACATTGCATTTGTGTATTTCAGGTACCCTGTTGATGAAAGATGTTAAGATACTGTTAAATGAACCCCATTGTAAAGAGACTTTATGGACACCCTGTATATGTGCGTGCACAACTGATGGAGCACCAGCTATGCTTAGCTGTCAATGAGGGTTTCGAGGAAGAGCGAATTAAGCAAGTCCTGAAACAAGGCATCACTACTGTATGGTCCATAAATATACTCTGATATCTAAAACTCTCCCACCAGAGTTAAAATCAGTACCTGATGACTCTGTGTACAGTCGTGGTCATAAATAATCACCTATCCACCAGTGCCCCGTGCCTCAGGCTGCCTCCTTTATGCGCGGCAAGTCACAGTGGAGCAAGAGGGGCTGAGAGGTAGGGGCCAGAGAGAGAAGGGAAGGTGGGTGGGAGGACGAGAGATGGTATGGTGATGGAGTGAGGGAGGGAAGGTAGGGGAGGGAGAATGAATGCGAAGTGGTGGTCACATTATTTGTCTTTTCTTCATTCAGGGCATGATATAAAGGAGTTAATTTTCCGTAGATAATGCTGTTTTACATCTTGTATACCGGCGTCAGATAACCAGCTTTAGATTGGTGGTGATATCGAGGGCTGGCTCGTGAGAGAAATATACTGACTTGTCATATCAAATTAGAGCGGAGCCAGATATTTGTGTTTATCCCCATATTTTGACTTCGGACGCAGAATGGAATCTGAATGGCTTTGACTTCCGTAATGCTTAATTAAGAAACGTCCTCTACCCTTACATGTTATTAATTTTGGAACTAAATATCATATGCAACCTTTGACATGGCTGTGTCCACGGCAAATATGATCATCTCTGTATACACTCCCTCTGTGCAGTCACCATCATGTCAACTATTTTATTGCATCACTTTATGAAAAGGCTATTTATGATAACTGTGCATAAAAGATAATTAAACTGTGATGTCTGTGCACATGCGTGGATAAAATTACGATATCTCTCATAAAATGGTAGAAGGAAAATAAAACAAAATCCTACCCAAACTCCCAAAATGTATGTCATTGTTTACCGACACTGGTAAGACCAAAGGAACTAGGAAAGCCTTAGTAAGTGTTCCAGTGGCCTCTTGCCTCTTACTAACCTCCTGCAGTCTTCGCTGCAGCGAGGAAACAATGTTGTTGATGGTTTGCTGGTTTCGTCTGAACAGCTCCCGCTCGTCGATGTGCTGGAGGAGGCGAGCCTGTGTCCTCTCGTTCTCTGGCTCCCACGCATTGACAATCTAGGCCCACACAGTCTTGATGGCTCTGCACTAATGTTTGATCTGTCACGTCAGTATGTTTCTCTCACGAGCCAGCAATTCATAGCACCATCTATCTAAGGCTTGTTATCTGACGCTGCTATGCAAGATGTAATGCAGCATTACCTACCGTATATTAACTCCTTCATATCATGCCCTGAATGAAAGAAAATGGACACATAGTGTGCCCACCAACCACTTTGCGTTTCATTCTCCTTCCCCTACCTACACTCCCTCCCCTACCTCACTCTACCCTCGCACTGTCACTCGTCCCCCCTCCCATCTTCCCTTTTTTCTCTGGCCCCTCCCTCTCAGCCCTTCTTACTCCACTGTGACTTGTTGCGCATAATGAAGCCAGCCTGAGGCACGAGGTACCGGATGATAGGTGATTATTTATGACCACGACTGTACATGGTAAATGCCATCAGGTCAATAATATTGTCCTCAGTACACGACTCTTCCACCTATTGTGCCCAGATTTTGCAGCAGGTGAAATGTTATTCCTCACACCGAGATTTGCTGATTTCCACGGGGGAATGTGGTATCAAGACTAGAGTCACTGAAGGAGGAGTTTTCGGGAATCATCAAACAGTGACAACAAAACAATGTCGCTTGAGTTCACCACATAGTTATCAGACATTCAGTGGCTCCAGAAGCTGGCCTACTTGGTTAACATATTCTTACGTCAAAACTCGTTAAACTTACCAGTCCAAGGCTGTTTTACCACAGTGATTGATTTCTTGGACTAAATAAGGCCACTCAATATGAAGGTGGCGTTGTGGAAAGGGAAAGTCAAAGACGAAAATCTTAGCATGTATGAACACCTTATTGAGGCACTTGATGAAAGCAAAGGCACTGGAAAACTAGAATTGGTGCACTTTGTGTAAATACACCTTTGTTTCCTTAAGATCAGTCTTATTTCCCCGAAATGAGCTTGAAACAAAATTAATTAGAAACTCATGCATCGTTAATGTGCACTTTTTCCCAGATAACACACAAGGGAAAATCCTAGAGTTGGTGAACGAATCTGGTGCAAAACATGCATTTTAAACACATCCTATGACCTAGTTCTGGTCTAAAATAAGTGACCTTTATCCTGCTGTAGCTGATGTTGCTATGAGGCCTTTGCTGATGTTCCTTAGTACTTACCTGTATAAGTAAGGATTTTCAACACTATTGAAAATGAAAATAAAACACAGAGCATAGCTTAATGTGAGGCATGACATTCTAGTATGTCAGTCTAATATTACTCCTAGAACTGATAAACTTGTTTGCACAAAACAGGCACATCATTCACACTGAAGTTTAATAATGGTTTTCATATGAATAACTTGGTGTCAGTATGCCAAAATGAAATAACTATAATATCGGTAGTCTTACAATAGAAGGTATACTACCAGTCTACACCGAATAAATTACTACATTTTCAATCCTGTGTAGTATCAATGTACGCTGACTATGATAATAATGCTTAACAGCTGAATAATCATTACATTTTCAACCATTTGATGATATACATCATAGGACCATTGAATACTGAATACATCTTAATATCATACCATTCCATATTACTATTCTGTATTAGCATTATATATTCAGTGTCGATGGTCTGATAACTCAGGGGATACTTGGTGGGGAAAGAGACTGAGAACCCCTGCTCTAGAGAATAGTACTTATGCCAGACCATCACTTTACTTGGGGCGTTCTAACAACAAAGCTATATCCAGTTACTAGATTTTGTGAGTGATCGGAATATTAGGCTTGGGGATAGCTAACTATGTGTAGGGAAGGGAGGAGCTTTGTAGGTCTAAAGAGATCACTACCTATAAATTTACTTTGTGGTAAAAAAAAAAAAAAAAGGAACCTGGGTGTATATTATGTACGGAAAGACGTTTCAGGAAAGGAAGGGGACATCAAATTTAATAAACTGGACATGGGAGGAGGGAAACACAGTAAATAACTGGTCATAGAGGGGAGAAATGTATATTAACTTGGTATGGAAGGAAGAAGAGGAAAGTAAATTTTATCAACTAGACATGGAAGGAGGGGAGCAAGGTATATACTGTATATTATCTACGCACGGAAGGAGAGAGACTACAAAGTATATGAAGTAGACATGGATGGAGGAGAATGGCAGCAAAATATCTGAAGCTGGAAGTGGAAGTTTTCAGGTCAAAGTGTCTGGGCACAAAAAGGAATTTTAATGCGGTACATTTATATAAGAGAAAAATTTGGAGTAAGGATTGTAGTAACACGAGGGCCTCTCGTTTGAGTGCAGCTGGAATGGATTTTTGGTTGAACTCAGAGAGAGGGAGTATGTAAAGGCAGATACCAAGGAGATAATACCGGTATGTAAAGTGAATGATGACTTGAGGGAAGATATTATTATTATTATTATTATTATTATTATTATTATTGTTATTATTATTATTATTATGAAAAAGACTGATGCTAAGAAGAGTATTATGTATGTGAAGTGATGATAAGGCAAGGTAGATGCTCTGATATTTATTCTTAGCAGTCTGTTTTCTTACTGTAATAACAAAAGCATTTGGTTGGATACTTATTGACACAGTTAGGGAAATAACAGAGGAATTAATTGGAGAAGAACAGGGAGGTTTTAGGAAGGGAAGAGGTTGTGTAGATCAAATATTCATCTTTAGGCCTTTTATGGAAAAGATTCTAGAGAAGGGAAAGTTGTTGTATGCAGCCTTCATGGATTTGGAGAAAGTATATGATAGAGTGAATAGACAAGGAATGTGGAAACTATTTACATGGAGTAAATGGGAAGTTGTTGAATGCCGTGAAGAGCATGTATGAGGGTGCTAAGACTGCAGTGCGTGTGAATAGTGAACCGAGAGAATTTTTCTCTCTAAATGTAGGATTGTAACAGGGAAGTGTCACGTCTTCGTGGTTTTTCACTCTGTACATAGATGACGTTATTAAAGAGACACAAGGTAGGGCAGTAGATGTTGGAGCGGCCCTAATGAGAGAGGGCAGTGTTTGGAAACTTCCTGTTCTGTTGTTTGCAGGTGACACTACTGTTAACTGAAGAGGAAGGGGAAGTACAATGCCTGGTGAATAAGTTTGGGACAGTGTGTGAGAAACGTAATCTAAATGTGAATGTAGGGAAGAGTAAAGTTATGGACTTCGAGAGAAATGAACTCACTGAATGCACAGTGAAGATGGAAGATGAGTTAATGGAAAAAGTGAGTGCACTGAAGTAGTTGGGTGGTGCGTTGAGTGAAGATGGACGTTTGGGGGATGAAATGATTGAAAGGGCACAACAGGGATGAAAGGATGTTGGCTCTCTGAAAGCGGTGTTAAGAAAAAGGGAAGTGAGCGTGGAAGTAAAACAGCCGCTGTATGATAGTACTGTGATACCAAATCTAACGTTTGGAAGTGAAGCTTGGACCTTGTTGGAAGGACACAAGAGTGAGAGCAGCGGGAATCAGTTATCTGAGAGGAGCATGTAGAGTTACGTGGAGGGACAGGCTGGCAAATGAGATAGTGAAGGAACGTTGTGGTGTGGATGTGGATGTGATAGAAAGCGTTAGGTGAAAGACACTGAGGTGGTTTGGCCGTGTGGAGAGGATGGAGAGACAACTGGATATTGTACGTAAGTGAGTTAATTGGGAGGTGGGAGAGGGAGGGGGAGGCTGAGGATGAGATGAAATGATGGAGTGGAAAGGTACAGTATATGAGAGAGAGAGGAATGTGAGCTGGGGAGAGGGCAGTGAAATGGCAGGGGACAGGGCGACATGGAGGCGATTTTTTTGTGGCCACCTCTTTCGGGATTAAGGTATCTGACACCAGATAGACATATTGATAGTTTAAAATAATAATAATAATAGTTATTATTATTATTATTATTATTATTATTATTATTACTATTTGGTATCGTGTGACTTTTTTCTCACTGACTACAGAAATGTGTTTTCAGGAATGGAAAAAAATTGTCGTCAGCCCTCTCACCAATATTGTTGCAGTTATTTACATTGTTATGAGTGGCGCTATGCATCGTTTTCCAAGAATAGGGATATGTGGTAATCAAATGGTAATTTGTGAATGTAGGTAAGACTAACTGTCTGTAAAATGGGGGAAATTATTATGATGTGCTACTGAATGGTTTAAATGTGAAAAGTGCAAAGTTACCAAAAACTCAATAAACTTTACTTGTAGAAGAAAATACATGGTGGTTCAGTTAAACTGATAACACTGAACTTACAGTCTCCCCAAGAAGTGATGGCAGAGTTTCAGAATGCTTCGGTCATTCTGCACTGTATGTGCATTATCACTGATTGAAAACTCCTGGATACTCTGCCATCACTTCTTGGGGCGACTGTACCAGTATAATTCCGGCAAATAGGTTTAGGTTAAGATTAATCATACTCATGTCAAAGAATTTCCAGTTATGCAATATTTGACACAAGAAATTTCAAGGCCTCTTTATAACAGGGTACCGCGGCTAACAACCCCCGACTTGACTGAAGAGGACCTGCCTGTTAACTTATAACTGACGCAGGTACTGTTATGATGTGTATGATAGATGAAACGACGAATTCACACTTCAGTCCACCACTATAGTTGACCTGCATGACTGTGTTGTTAGACAAGCTTAGCAAAACATAAAATAAGACACAATACTTGCAGAGAAAGAAACCTATGCATGAGCAAGCACATACGTGCCCAAATTCTTTTGGGGGTTTCGATTCATTGTAAGTGAAACTTGGAACAACAGAGAATGCGAAGAAAGAGTGCATGCAAGAGCCGTCAATTTTTCTAATACATTAAGTAAAATACTCATATGGTCAATCAAGAAGAGCATGAGATTGTCGCTAGAAAATAGGTACAGCAATGGAAAAAAGCAGTGATGAAACGAACTGCGATCAAGGAGCGATATAATGAGAACTGGGCCCTTTCCACCAAGGTAACACATGGGGGAGTCTGGTTGTAGGAAAGGAAGGTGAAAGTGGCACTGGGCGTCACATATGCGCTCTCCCTAGCTGCTAACTACTTCTCATTGCTTAACACCTCTTTTCTTTTCTTTTTCTTCTTTTATTTAGGAAGTAACAGTTACATCGTATCTAAGTTTCCTTATACAAATTTTTCTAAACCGGAAGTAGGGTTACCACTGACGTCAATGAGACCTACCAGTATGAGGAAACAAATAATTTGTACAGCGTGTCATTCTCTTTAACCATTTATTATGGTGACTTTTTTTTGTGATTTTCATTTTAATTTTTTAATCCATATACCACTCATTCATTTTTGTTCCCTTTTAACCCATTCAATATTGTGATTCCCCTCTTCTCTTGATTCTTGTCATCTGATAACGATTTTATCATGTCTATCTATCTATCTATCTATTGCCAGACGCCATAATCCCGTAAGGGGTGGCCATTTGACTCTGAGTTATTTGTTTTACGGGGAGAGGCACTAAACCTCCACCAACCCACTTGTTGACACGTAGGGAGCACGTATGGTTTGGTTATATGGTTACCACCCAGCGTTGTAAATGGTTTCTTGGTTTACAGGAAACCATTTGGCTTGTCACTCAATGTAAAGCCACCTGTAAAGCAATAAGAAGTGACAGGAAAGATGGGAGAAATAGGAAGAGAGGAGGGCAGGCTCAGAAAGAGAATGATAAAGGCTAAGGAAGAAGTAGGCAGCACTACATCAAGTGAGTGGATGATGGTCGCCACCACCTATATAGCTATTTATTTATTTATTCTTTGTACTGCGAAGGTACATAAGGTACATAAAATGACCACAACATGAACATTAACAAATCCAATTTAACACTATGTACTCCCTCCATACATTCCAGCGCTAAGTATGGAGAAACACCCACATCTACTTTCATGTACATGTCTGGACAATGCCTCGATCAAAACACTGTACTACAAGCCACCCTTTCTTGACATCCATCCATCACAAGTATTGATACGTAGACCCGACCTACTTCACCTAGCTAGGTTTAAATCGGGACATCACCCAGCCTTCCTTAGTTACTTGCTTACATATGGACTGGGTGGATTCACAAATGACACCTGCCGCACTAATAGGAGAGGCTCACACAACAAAACCCACATAATTGAGCACTAAAGCAACACGTGGCACACTAAGACCAAGACACATCACTGGTGTAGTGAACCAGGTGGGCGATCACATACGGGCTGTTGCATACCTGTTGACGAATTCGCTTGGCCAAGCAGAACGGGGTTGCGCCACAACAAAACTGCTAAGGTGCTCTCAGAAGCCAAGTATCATCGTTTTCTAGCATCAAGAATAAAATACCAAAGATGTACCTGTAATTCCAGGTTGTGAGTTTGGTTCACTTTTTGCATTATTCAGGCAATTTTATCCAGTTATGAGAATAACTTAAAATGAAAAATGTATCAGACCACTCCAGCTCTCTACGAGTAAATATCTCCTTAGCTGAGCAAAACATTTGGGGTTGGCAAGAAAACATATGGCTGCATCCTATTTACAATGCTAGGTGTCTCTCACTTCATTGATTTTACACGCAGGCACAGTGTTGTGAATATTTGTCTGCTTTTTTTTTTTCTAGGTATGTTTTTATCCCATACAAAGCTACAAAAGCTTTGTTTGATTAAAAAAAGAAAGTGTTTCTAAATAATATTCTGCTTTCTAATATAGTTTTGTATTTTTTTCAGTTCATCTGTCCATTTCAAAGAGTTTTTATCACTTTTCCAATCAAGAAAAAAGGGTCATATCATGACAAGAAAAAAAAATGTCATATCTACATATCAGAAGAATATATTTAATTCCAGCAACAGCAACCTGTGAGCAACAGGTGGAAGGAGAATGTAAGAGAGTATGGATCAGTTGGGTCAAGGATTGTGTGGGTAGGAGTGAAAGTTGGACTACAAATGTGGGCAATTGTGTGCTTGTATGCGCCAACGCAAGATCGTGTAAGTAGAGTGAGAGATGAGTTTTGGACAAATGTGGAAGCCTGCTTGGAAAAGTTTGAAAGGAATGAGAGAGTGTTTCTGATTGGAGATATGAATGGAAAAGTAGGGAATGAGATGGTGGATGGAGTGGTTGGTGAGTGGGGTGTGCCTGCAGAGATGGATGAGAATGGCAGTGCTTTAGTGGACATTTGTGTTGGGAGGGGGTTGGTGGTAGTTAATACCCTCTTCAGGCACAAAATGATCCATAGGTATACATGGCGAGTGGTGAGAAGAGAGGACGGTGGAATGAATGAACGGAAGGCAGTGATTGATTATGTGTGTGTGGATGAAAGGATAAGATGTGTAATGGATGCAAGAGTATATAGAGGCTGGGGGAGTGGACTTTCTGACCACCACTTGGTGGTAGCCAGAATCAGAATCCAAACAAGATGGAGGAAGAAAAGAAGGGAAGGACAGGAGGAAGTATTTGTTACAAGGAGGGTAGAAAAGTTAAAAGAGGATGGAATAAAGGCTGAATATAAAAGGGAGGTGGAGGAGCGATTGGGTAAATATAGATTGGAACAGATGGGGGACGTAGAAGGTGTGTGCAAGGTATTCACAGAAGAAATCTGTGCAGCATGTGAGGTGGTGTGTGGGGTGAAGAGAAGACGAAAGGGGGTTCAGGGAACAGCATGGTGGACTGAAGAGGTGAGAGAGGCTGTGGCACAAAACAAAAAAGCATATAATGAGTGGATGAGGAACAGGGGCGACGAAGAAGCAGAGAGACGGACGAGAGAGTTATATGTAGTGAGGAGGAGAGAGGTGAAAAGATTAGTAAGAGAGAGTAAGAAGAGAGTGAATGAGGAATTTGGAAGGAATTTAAGTGCAAAGTGGAGGGAATGTAAGAAAATGTTCTGGAAGGAGGTAAAGAGAGCTAGACAGGGTGCCAATGAAGGTCAGTGGGGGTGTGAAAGATAAAAATGGTAGATNAAAAATACAAACAGGAAGCCTCGGACCAGGACTGACCAAAAGTTGACGACAAAGGAATGGACAAAGGACGAGATTAAGATTGCGACCTGGAATGTGAGGGGTATGAATGATGAGGTGAAAGAGAGAGAGATTGTACAGGTGCTTGAGAGTGCGAAAGTGGATATATGTGGAATAACTGAAACTAAATGGCGAGGTGAGAGTGTGAGAGAATGGGAATATGGATGGGGTATATGCGCGGGAGTGGGTGAGAATGAGAGGGCGAAAGAGGGAGTGTGTATTGTTGTGAGCAACAGGTGGAAGGAGAATGTAAGAGAGTATGGATCAGTTGGGTCAAGGATTGTGTGGGTAAGAGTGAAAGTTGGACTACAAATGTGGGCAATTGTGTGCGTGTATGCGCCAACGCAAGATCGTGTAAGTAGAGTGAGAGAAGAGTTTTGGACAAATGTGGAAGCCTGCTTGGAAAAGTTTGAAAGGAATGAGAGAGTGTTTCTGATTGGAGATATGAATGGAAAAGTAGGGAATGAGAAGGTGGATGGAGTGGTTGGTGAGTGGGGTGTGCCTGCAGAGATGGATGAGAATGGCAGTGCTTTAGTGGACATTTGTGCTGGGAGGGGGTTGGTGATAGCCAATACCCTCTTCAGGCACAAAATGATCCATAGGTATACATGGCGAGTGGTGAGAAGAGAGGACGGGGGAATGAATGAACGGAAGGCAATGATTGACTATGTGTGTGTGGATGAAAGGATGAGAAGATGTATAATGGATGCAAGAGTATATAGAGGTTGGGGGAGTGGACTTTCTGACCACCACTTGGTGGTGGCCAGAATCAGAATCCAAACAAGATGGAGGAAGAGAAGAAGGGAAAGACAGGAGGAAGTATTTGTTACAAGGAGGGTAGAAAAGTTACAAGAGGATGGAATAAAGGCCGAATATAGAAGGGAAGTGGAGGAACGATTGGGTAAATATAGATTGGAGCAGATGGGGGACGTGGAGGGTGTGTGCAAGGTATTCACAGAAGAAATCTGTGCAGCATGTGAGGTGGTGTGTGGGGTGAAGAGAAGACGAAAGGGGGTTCAGGGAACAGCATGGTGGACTGAAGAGGTGAGAGAGGCTGTGGCACAAAAGAAGAAAGCATATAATGAGTGGATGAGGAACAGGGGCGACGAAGAAGCTGAGAGACGGACGAGAGAGTTATATGTAGTGAGGAGGAGAGAGGTGAAAAGATTAGTAAGAGAGAGTAAGAAGAGAGTGGATGAGGAATTTGGAAGGAATTTGAGTGCAAAGTGGAGGGAATGTAAGAAAATGTTCTGGAAGGAGGTAAAGAGAGCTAGACAGGGTGCCAACGAAGGCAGTGGGGGTGTGAAAGATAAAAATGGTAGATTACTAGTGGAGAAGGGAGAAAAAGTAAACAGATGGAGAGAACACTTTAATGAACTGTTGAACATAGAGAATGAAAGTAATGCAAGTATAAGTGGCTGGAGAATGGCAGGGAGAAGGAGGGTTGTGAGAAGAGAGGAAGAAATCACCAGGATGGAAGTGGTGGAAGCAAAGAAGAAAGTTAAAATGGGGAAAGCCCCAGGAATTGATGGAGTGTGTGGTGAAATGCTGAAGCATGGGGGAGAGA
>JAGKTI010024627.1:0-11670 GCA_018397915.1 Birgus latro | reverse complement strand
TCTCTCTCTCTCTCTATCTCTCTCTCTCTCTCTCTCTCTCTCTCTCTCTCTCTCGCGTCGTAGGTCCTCTCCTCCTTCCTCTCCATGTATTATTCTTTTCTTTCCTTTTTGTTTCACTTACCTGTTTCCCTCACTGTTTTCTTCGTTCTTTACCCTTATCTTAGTGGGTTTGGTTCCCCTTTCTCCTTGCTGCAGTGCTATGTCACTTGTATTTTTTTTTCTTCAGATTTAGAATATTTTTGCTACAATTTCATATCTTCTACTTTGCATCCCTCTCTGTCTTCGTTTTCCACTTCTCCCTTCCTCATTCCTCCCTCCTCTTTCCTTTTCTCCCTTTCTCTTTTCCTCCTTCCTCCCTTCCCCTTCTACACCACACCCACACAGCCTCTGTACCTTCTGTCGTAGTCTCACACTCTCTCTTCGTCTTCCCCTCCTAATCCCTACTTTCCCCCACTCCCACTCACCTCCCCATTCCCCTCTCCCCGTTTTCTCCTCTTCGATCCCTGCTTCCCCCTTCCTCCTTTCCCCTCCCCCCCTCCTTCCACCTCTCTCATTTTCATCCCCTCCTCCTCCTCCTCCCCCCATCTTCCTTTCCCATCATCTCCTTCCTTTTCCCCTATCCTTCTTTCTATCCCATCCTTCCCTCTTCCTTCCTTAACTTCCCTGTCCCCTCACTTCCCTCCAGTTTCTCCCCCCTCCATCTTCAGCGACAGACAGGGACAAGAAGGTGAAATATGAGTACCGCATGCCTGATACCCACTGACAAGTAAAAGACGACAAAGATTTAGGCGTTATAAGTAACGACCTAAAAAAAACTCAAAACAGTGTGTAGTAGCCAGTAATAAGGCAAACAAAATGTTCGACTTCATCTCAAGGAACTTCGATCATTACACGCCCGATGTCGTTAATTAGGGCACACCAAGAACACATTGTGCAGCACTGGCCCCCGAACCTTGCGAATGCCGAAGACATTCTCGTAAGAGTGCAACGCAGAACCGCAAAAATTAACCCATCGCTGCGAAATTTACCATGCGAAGAGCGACTTAAGAAATTTAATGTTTTCTTTAGAAAAAACAACGACCTAGAGGATCATAAGTATTTAAAATTCTTTAATTTGACGATGTTATGCATGATAGTTTGTCCGAAATATTGAATGATGCTGTGATTAGAAGTAACTGTAAATCAAGAGATCCAGTACTAATGTAGGGGAAAATTACTTATATACTCGCGTAGTGGAACAATGGAATCAGCTACCAGCATCAGTAGTTAGTACAACACTTATTGATAGGTTTAAAATTCTGCTAGACAAACATTTCGAGACTACAGGAGATAATTGAATGTTGTTTTATTTCTAGACTGAATTGTGTGGCGACGACAGTGAGAAGTTGAGAAGTTTTACTTAATTATGAACACATTCTGTAGTAGTATATGCCCTTTCTTATGAAGATATGTAGATAAAAAATTACATAGTGCATTGCTATTCCTCTTCTGCCTCTCCTATAAAATTTTTCTTGCTTGTTCATTCTAGAAAGCATTTTTTTTTCTATTTTTTACCTGCCGGTTTTACTGGATGTTGTGGTGGCTGGGGGAGAGCCTTCCCATTTTCTGTCCTTTTCACTTACGTTGGTTGGATTTTAGAATTAGCTTATATTTCCAACATACAGCCTCGTCGTGGGCCAATAAGCCTCCTGTTATCTGTACTTCCTATGTACTCTTCTCCTTCCCAGTCCTTTCATTCTCTCACTCTTTAATTTATTCTCCTGTTCTCCCTCGTTCCAACCTTGCCTTCCCTTCTCTTTATGCCAGTCTTCCCTTTCTCTTGTATCGTTCTGTCCTTCCCCTCCTTCCTATATACTTTGTCCTCTCCTTTCACTCTCCCTACTCACTAACCCCTCCCCTACCCCCTACCACTACAACTTCCACCGCCTCCCTCCCATGTCTTTTCCCCCTCCAATCTCCTTCATACTTTTTCTTTCTTTTCCCCCTCCAATCTCCTTCATACTTTTTCTTGCTGACTTCGGCTGGAGGGTTTGGTGGGGGGGGGAGAGTTTTCTTACTTTACTCTCCCTATCTTCAGTTCTTAAAATTAGATTGCATAGTCATGACTTCCTCTATAGCAGACAGCCCCGAAAGGACCTTTAGGTATGTAACTGTTTGCTTTCATTTGTACTCCTTTGTATTCCACTACTTCCTCCCCCCCCTCCCCTCTCTGACTTTTTCTCCTTACCCTCATCGTATATTCTATCCCTTTTCCTGCTGTCCTATACCCCAGTCCCTTTCCTTTCCCCTACCCCTTCCCCGCCCCGTGTAATGACCCCCTAAAGTGATCACCTCACCGCTTCTTTGACCCCATTTAATCTCATCACCTTCTTACTGGGGCGGAGGATGGGGCGTGGTGGTGGTGGTGGGGGGAGATTGCAAGGGGGAATCAGGGGAGGTTTTTTTCTATTTTTAGCCCCTTCTCAGCCTTCTCTTCTACTAAGCCAGCATTACCTCAAGTTCGAAGGGAATCTGGGAAAAAAAAATCGAGAAAGCTGATTTTTTTTTTTTTCAGGAAAGCTACTTGGAAGCATTCTAAGTCGAAATCCACAAACGTCCTAAACATTCCACATGAGCTAGCCGTGTGGGACGAAAATCCAAGATGGTCGCCAACGTCATGGGACGCTTATATAGCTTTGGAACCAGAAGTCACAGATGGTCATGTAATACCCCATTTTAAGGTTTTTTGGGTACAAGAAAGCCATTTTTACCATTATTTCATTGATTTATTGAAGTATATTCAAAATATGATCAAGGTAATGTACTGTTAAAAAAAAAAAGTATAAATTCATCATATTTAAAGTCAACAACCAGCACTAACTTTTGCCAGCAGCATTTATTGAACTACTTCCAAATATAACATTTTTTTTTAGTATCATAATTAGTTATGGACACAATTATAGCATGGGGACTCAGTATCTTCTTCAGCAGGTTGGTATGAATTAGCACAAGATTGGCCAATACATGAGGAGACTTAGGTGTACAGTAGAGTCCTGCTTTCCTACATTTGCATCTCTTGCCACACATTTGTGTACACCCACATGACACAGTGAGAATAACATGCTCTGTTGCTACAGGTCTGTCAGTCAAAATGAGTTTGATCATTCCACCTTAATCCTCTCAACCTCAGTCAGTAGGATTTAGATCCTCAACATTGCCCAACTACTCCTGAACTGCGAAGTAGGCTCGATATGAGTGGTACTTTGCAGCTGAGGATGTGAGAGGTAGGCTCTGAAGTTGAAAGCTGCTGGATGCTTTGCTCATCCTCTGCATGTACTGCACAAATCTCAGCTTATCAAGTGTTGTACGTGTCGGATCGGCATTATATAACTTCAGTAAGAATATTTCCCCCACTCTGGCTACTTCTTCATGGCTGGCATCCTGTTCTTAAACACATCCAGCGTTCTCCAATCTTCGCTTTCCAAGAGCGTCATGGCCTTCTTATTGCCAATGCCACATAAGGCAGACTGTCACATCCAGTGATAGCGTGTGCTATCAATATGTGTTGTCGGGTGTGTGGATGCATTGCCTAGTGGATGCTGTGTATGTTATAAACAGAGTCTCTTGCATACTACATGTAGATATTGTCCGTTGTGGCCCTGTCAGCTAACATGACAAGCAGATCTGTATCCTTTACCACAAACAGGTCGTGCGATATTCCCAGCAAATGCTAATGCTGTGCTACTTATTACGTAGTCAGCATCAGCTTGACTTTGACAGCAGGCAACGCCTTCAGATGTAAGCCGGTCCTTCAACCTACTGGTTAGCCGCGACTTGTTACGGTTTGCTAAAATGGAGCGTTGATTACCTGTGACTGATGTGCTGAAAGCAAACACTATGTCTGCAGAGACATCTGAATCAGTGCGGCGTTCTGTTCAGCTACCTTGGTTGACAGGGTAAGATTTGTGTAGCCATTAAAGCAGACAGTGCATCGTTTCCATAGTTACTGATAACGCAATTCACATAGCTGTCACACACATCAACATACGTACAGTCCACAGGCCATGTCATATTTTGCAGTAACTGTCCATCCACCACAGAGTATGGGTTCTTAAGAGTTTCAGTGGATATTGGGACTACTGGAGCTTTCAGCACCTTGGTAAGATGCTTTTGTTGTTTTTGCGCATTGTACCTTTGTCAAATAGTACTTGTGGCTGTTTGTTAAACTCATGTTTATGGTGATTCCTCATAGCTGATTAGTTCTTTATCACACATGTGGCACGCATGAAGGGTAGTGTGGGGTCGACCTCAACGTCTTTGCCACGGACAGTGGCAGTATAGGTTGCAGCACCGATAGTTATAACCTTGTCACACCTTTTGAGCTTAACATCAACGTAGTTCATGCCAGTGATACGTGCAGCTGCCTCCTCACCTGATTTGACTGCGCAGTCTGCATTAGCACTAATAGATACCACGACTTCAGTATCAGAGCACACCATTCTCTCGCGGTATTCACTTGTTTAGGCAAATGGTGAATGGTGTGATACGTAATTCCAAAAGGCGAGAAAGTGTCTGCTGTCACACGGAGTTGTGGATTCCCGGAGGTCTGTGTTTTTTTCTGGTGTCGATTGACCCTGAAGCCCCCCCCCCCCCTTGGTTTCCTCTGAAGCCCTTGCCCATCATGAAAGCGGATTTGACAATCATGGTGGTACTTTGGCCTCAGCTGCCACATGATCACCTGCATTTTGAATGCATGTATATATAGACTCTCCCCAACTATCAGGTTGCTCCATCACCTTGGTTGCAACAGATGAAAATAGTTCAGTTGTTGCTGCTTCATGAGTCGCCTCACGTTCGTTCTTTGGTTGTTTAGAGACCTTACTATAGTCCACACAAGTATGTATTTATATATGAAGCTACTCGTCTGGACGTTGCTACTCTCACCCTGCCCTAGGGTGGGAAAGGAGGTCCGGATGATGATGATAGTCCACATATTTGTTTTATGTTAAAGATAATGGCCTGTGAACGGCAGGTGATTTTCTTACGCATTTGTCTCTCCGATTCTTCTAACTTCTTTTTCCGCTGTTTATGTATATGGCATGATGTAATTTTCCTTGCACCATTTATGAGCCGGAATTGGCAATACTTCAGATAATAGCTTTTCATCAAGTCCATCCCTTAAATCAGCATTAATGTTCGATATGCGAGGTAGGCCTTTTTTTGTAACGGTATTTCGATCAGAGATGATTGGCTTATCACAAAAATCACGAGTATCACACTGTTCTTGTGCTGCCATCTCATTCCATTCAGTCTGTCCATCTATGTACTGTCTCTACACTTCAGTCTGTATCCAACCTGAAAAATAAAAACATCTGATGAAGTATACTGTTGTTTATAAAATAATAGCAACGTTGTCGATACAGATTTCCGAATTTTTGCGTTTGGCGCACGTTCTCTGTGTATATCAGTGACACAGAATCTAGAATAATAGCTGAAGTGGATTTATCTCTCCTTAAAACCCATAATAGGTGGTATTACATGACCAAGTGTGAATTTTAGTCACTAAGCTATATACGCGCCCCATGCCGATGGTGGCCATTTTGAATTTTTCGTCCCACACAGTTAGCTTACGTAGAATGTTTAAAATGTTTGTTGATTTTGACTTAGGAAGCTTCTATGTAGCTTTCCTGAAAAAATCAGCTTTCTCGATTTTTTCCCCAGGTGTGTCCTTGATGCTCCTGGGCTTTACAGTGTCTTTTTCTTCTCTTCTGTTTTGTATCTTTTCCTCTCTTTTCTCTTCTGTCTCTTTCTTCTCTTTTTTGTCCCCTCCCTCCTTTTCACTTTTGTCTCCTCTCAGCTCTTTCTCATTTTACTTTGCCCTTTTTTCTATCCTTCGTTTTCATCTCTTACGGTAGGAAGGGGAAGAACGTAGGGGGAGGAGGATGGAGGGAGAGGTGAGGATGACTTCTATTTCAAGCCTCATATCTCTCCTCTCTTTTATCTGTCGTCTTCTCTATTCTTCTTCTCTGTGGGGGTGAGGGGCAGCAAGAATGTAAGGGTGTATGGAGAGAAGAGAGTGGGTGTATCTATTTTAAGTCTTCTCTTTCCTCTTCTGTTCTCTTTCTTCTCTCCTCGTTTTTCTTATTCTCTTTCTACATTATCTCTTCGGGGTAGGAGTGGGGGGGGGGGAGCAAAGGGAGGTGCTTTTTTAATCCTGTTCTCTCTTTTTTTTTTTTCACTTTTCTCGTTTCTTTTTCCACTGATATGTATGAAGGGAAGAGGCAAGAAGGAAAAGGGATTGAGGGACAGGTGGGGTCAGTCTATTTTAAGCCTCGTATCTTAGCATAATACATAACAGTAGCATTTAGATCAAAGGACTATCACTACAACAGAACCTATTTTAATACCCAATGCCTGAAGCTGCAATGGAATTTACATACATACTTTTTTTTAAGAAACTTGCTTCAGACTGCGATGAAAGACATGTATGGTGAAGATACTATTCCACATGCAAGTGTATCTATATATGAAGCTATTCGTGAACTGAGTGGTGATGGCTAGTGTCAATATAGCTCTGTGGGGGTAGTCTGTCCGACGCGGATGTTGCTTCAGTATATCAGGTGAGGCATCCTCGTCTGCTGGGCCTCAAACAGCCTCGTGAGTCCTGCCACGTCCCTCAATTGTTTCAAACTCTGTACACTTGCTGTTGTGGCCGGTCCTGCAATCTGTGAGACGAGTCTTATAAATCGTGCTTGGACTTTGTCTAGATGAGTAAGGTGTGTTCGAGGTGCACTAGACCAAACCAGACAAGTGTATTTCAGTGATAACTGGATGTAAGATTTATGCGTTTGTAGGGCTTCCATGAAGAGTCAGCAGATGCAGAATTCGTTGCAGTGCTGTCACATTATATAAAGATCCTCGTCTCAGGTCTTGATTGTACATTCTGAAGTTAAGTGTTAAGTCGAACTTTACACCAAAGATATTAATGGAATCTCTTTCCTCTGGTCTACAGTCATGCACCTAAAGATGTTAGTTTCTCACGTTTCGGTTGCTTTTCTTTGCTACGACAGGTAGCCTGATTGGCTGTTTTCTGCAGAGAATTTTATTTAGCGCTGGCGCCCTTCAAAACGTAATATAACGTGTGTGAAGGGGAAAGAAGAATAGAAAAGACAAGTGAAAATTAAATGGAGAGGAAAGGGAAGGTATGAAGGGACATGTGAGGAGAGGAGAGGGGAAGACACAAGAGATAGCAAAGCGGACTTGTGAGAAAAAGACAGAGATAATAGAAGTGAGGAGAACGCATTAAGGAGGTAACAGAGAAAAATGTAAAAGGAATTAAAAACTGTCAACAAGTGAAGTTAGGGTGATCTCCACCAAAACAAGTAAATCAAAAATAAAACGTGAATCTGTCACCTCTACCACGTTTTAGAATGTGTAAATTTCTATGGTTTCGTGTTGCCTCATTTCACATGAACATTTTACTGATACATGGGCTTAACCTTCGACCCCCGAGAAAAATCTGAGACGAAATGAAAAAAAGAAAGAAAGAAAAGACAAGAAAAGGAGTCCTTTTCTTTTTTCCCCAAAACAGAATAATGAGATGCGCGGAAATAGAGAAAGTGAAGAGAAATAAACAAGTAGCGAAAAAATAATCAATAGAAAACAAAAATGATAACACTGAAATACAGCTAAGAAAATACCAAGTGAAAGTGAAGAGAGGATACAAAGAGATGGAGAAAAACAGAACATCACAAGAAGATGGAATGAGAGTCGAGAGAGAAAATAAAACCGAAAATAAGAATAAAATGAAAAGTAAGAAATGAGAGAAAGAGACAAAGAACTGAGTAAGAGAATCAAAAGAAATAAAAGGAGGAAATAAGAAGAGTGTGGAGTGGGAATATAGATGTAAAGTACTGTGCATCGAGAAAATGGATAAACTGAAGTGAGAATATAAAAGAAAGAGCTGAGATGAAAAGGAAGTGAAAAAACTGGGACGAAAGCGAAGGAGCACCAAATAGACAAAGCGATGAAGGAAGAACAAGAAAGTAAGAATGAAGAAAAAGGACAAGGGTGAGAAAAGCACAGAAAAACGAAAGAGACGACGTGAGGAGAGAAACGAGAAAAAGTGTAGTGTAAATCTCATATAATAATAGAGAGAGAGAGAATAGTAGATCAAAACCCAGGGTCACAGGGCGAGGTCAAATTTAACGTAGCAGAATCAGCTTAAGCAGTTTTAACCTGATTTAGACCAAACCTGGTTGAAGGGTTGAGGGAGGTCAAACGTGACCTAGAAAATCATCCTCAGCAGTTTTAACCAGATGTGGACCAAACTTGGTGGAAAGGTCGAGGATAATGGAAGAACGAAGGGGTTTGATATTGAGTATACTCGGTCACGGGTCAAGGTCACTGGGCAAGGTCAAAGTTTGACTCGTGTGTCTGTTTGTGGACAAAGTAAATCAAAAAGTTTTCATCGGATTTAGACCAAACTTAGTGGAAGGGTTGTGGATCAGCCAACGAGTTGACCTACAGTACGGTTTTTGAGAACTGTATGTCAAAGGTCAGGGTCAGATAGCAAAGTCATCGTAAATACTTTTGTCCTATTTATATCTAACTTTGTAGAAAAGTTCATATTAAGGAAAGGATAACGAGATTCTGTTTTGAGAACAGTCAGTCGAAGGTCAAAGTTACAGGGCAAGATCAGTTATTCCGTCTGAGTGCCTTTGTGTGAAAAGAATAACTAAAATAGATTTATTTTGATCAAGTAAGGTCTTAATCACTTTTTTTCAGTTCTAGAACAGTAATTTCATACTCAAGAGGTCAAGATGAGTTTAGAATATCGAGCTGATGATTTTTTTTTTTTTACACCTAACTTTGTGGAAGGGTTCAAAGTATGCAGTGGTTAAAGGAACTCTATAGCAATCAGTCAAACGTCAACATCACAAGGAAAGGTGAAACGTCAAGGTCACGACAAGGTTAAAAATTTTGGATATGTTATGTACCAAACTTGGTGGAAGGGTTAAGGTCAGGCAGGAATGATGTAATACAACTGAGAACAATTAGTCGAATGTCAAGGTAAAAAGGCAAAGAAAAAAATCCGCTAATCCGATTGGTGGGGGCAGGTGTTGGACAGGTTACTGTTTCTCTCCTAATTCCGATATTCCTTTCACATCTCCACTTATTTTCACCTTTTCTCTCCTCCACACTTTCTGTTTTCTGTTTCTCTTTCTTGCATACATTCACTACACTTTATCCCTTCTTTTCTTCACTCCGTTTTGTCTTCCTGTATTTTCGCTTTTTTTAAAGTTTCCTTTTTCATAAACGTCTCTTAATCTTCCTCTCATTAGTCTTCTCTTTTTTTTTTTTTTCGTTGTTTTTCACGTGCACTTGATTTTATGGGAGAGATAGTGGCAGAAGCGGTAGAGAGGCGGCCTGCAGTCCTAATGGACCCAGGTTCGAATCCCGGCTGGGGCAGAGAACAGTTTAAGGATTTGAATTTCTTAAAAAGCAGACTTTTCTGATCTACCAGATGACCCGCCGACCTGTCACAAAAGCACCCCCGCTAATACCAATACATCAGTCCTGTATGAGACAGCCCTAGCATGTAATCAATATGGATGGTGGGTGTTAGCGCCGAAGTGGTGATATGTGGAGATGTAGGAGGACTACTGGGCCCCAAGGAGGACCCTACTGGGACTTGGGAATAGGCCCTGAAGCCTTTGCCCAGAGTCGGACTCGTAAAAAAAAAAAAATGCACGCCTTTCCTCGTCTTTGCTAACACCTCCATTCGTTACTCCTTCCTCGTTTTCATATTGCTCTCACTGTCACTGCTTTTCAAATCTACCTAATTATACTTTGTTTCTCTTGCTTCCTCTCTTTCCCTTCCCCTCATTTCTCCTCTCATCTTTGCTTTTTCTGTCTCGCCTTCCCTTTCTTTTTTCTCATCCTTTTACTCTCTCTTTTACTCTCTCACTTCTCTACTCACTCATGTTTCCCCTTTCCTCTCTTTTTCCCACCCTCTACCTCTGTTCCCATTTTTTTTATTTTTTTACGCGTCCGACTCTGGGCAAAGGCTTCAGGACGTATTTCTCGAGGGCAGTGACCTATCCCAAGGCCCAGTAGTTCTCCTACACCTCCACATGTCACCACTTCGGCGCTAACACCCACTATCCATGCTGAATACATGCTAGGGCTGTCTCATGCAGGATTGGTGTATTGGTATTAGCGGGGATATTTTTACGACATGTCGGCGGGTCATCTGGTAGATCAGGAAAGTCTGCTTTTTTAGGAAATTCAAATCCTTGAACTATTTCCTGCCCCAGCCGGGATTCGATCCTGGGTCCATTAGGACTGCAGGCCGCCTCTACCGATTCAGCCACCGCCTCCCCTCCCTCTTGCTTCATCATTCCTAATTTTCTTTCGTCTCTTAGTTCTCTGCTCTCCTTTCCTCTTCCTCTTTTTTTGCTTCCTCCCTTCTTCTCCTCTCCTTTTGCGTTCTCTCTCCATTTTCCTGTCTCCTTTTGCTTTTTCCCCTCCTGTTCCTTTTCTCCTGGCTTCCTTTCCTCCACATCCACTTGTTTCCTCTCCTCCTCCTCCTCCTCTTCCTCCTCCTCCTCCTCCTCCTCCTCCTCCTCCTCCTCCTCCTCCTCCTCCTCCTCCTCTCTCTTCTTCCTCGCTCTCGTTTTCTTTTCCTTAGCCAACAGACCGGAGATTCAGGAATTCTTTTCATTTTCTCGTTGTCCCCAGCATCTCCGTGTACCGTATTCTCTTATTTTCACCCTTCCCTGTTTTTTTACTTATTCACATTCTTCATCCCTATACTTTCTCTTTTTAATCGTATTAATTTAACCGTATTTCATGGTTGTGTCATAGCTATATCCTTTAATCTCTTCTACGATGACATAATTATTTTTCTCTTCTGGCTAAATCCAGTCTATGCTCCTTGACTGTGGACAGGTTTAGATATGGCCTTCATTAACTACGCCACTACAAGATATCCTTTCAAAGTTTAACAAAATCGTCTCACAGTATCAAGAATGAAATATGAATGACGTCCTCTCACTAAATGTTCTTACTTTATTGTCCCGGCCTTACGTTCTCTTGCGTATTCTGTCTCTTCCGTCTTTCTCCTTTTTATCGGATTATGTTTAACCCTATTTCATGGTCGAATTTTATCCTACTTATTTCATTCCCTTTTCTTATCCGTACTGAACGTGTATAATTTATCTGCCATATATTGTATCATCGTAATCGAATTTATATTTACCGCCCACTATTTCTTCCTCATTTCTCATGCTTTTCCGTATTTCCACTACTGTCTTTAGCATTACTTATTTCTTCTTCACTGTTTTTATTTTCTACCTTTCTCTTCTTCATCTTAAGTATCGTATTTAATCACCTGTATTATCTCTATTTTTTTTCTCATATTTTCTCTTTAGTATTTCTCGTTACATCATACTCTTATATATTCCAGCGCATTTTTCTTCTGTATTTCATGTACTTCTGCGCCTTATTTCTTTTCCCGCATTTCATCAGCCGTACTGTATCTTCCGTATTTCACTTCTAGTGTTTCCAACAATACTGTATTTCCCTCCCAAAAATTTTCAACACATTTATTCTGTTTTTGTTCTTCCGTGTTTGCCTAATTATTAAGAACTCCACATTCTGTGGAGTTCTTATTGATACTGCATATAC
>JAGKTI010024626.1:0-14299 GCA_018397915.1 Birgus latro | reverse complement strand
CTGGGAAATCAATATGCTAGCTACATGACCAACTGATATGGCTAGGAGCACAATTAATTCACATTTGTTATATCCACGATTCATTCTGAAATCTAATGAAGGAAGATATATTCCCCTTCAGTCAGCATAACGTTTTATTGCTGAGACACTTAAATGTTATGGCAAGGCCGTCAAAATTTGAAGGAATACTTAATGTCGCAACATTGGGATTATTACCCGTCACTGCCCAGGAGGGGCTCGGGGACGGGTATTGATTTCACTTGGTTTGTCTGTCTGTTTGTTTATTTGTCTGTCTGTTTGTCTGTTAACAACTTTTTGCAAAAACTACCTGTGCGATTTTGACTAAAATTACAGGGATGTTGGACTATGACCTTCGGATCACGTGATTAAATTTTGGGCCAAAGTGGGCCAAGGCCCAGGCTGTAGGCCACCCGCCCTCAAAAAAAAAAAAAAACTTTTTCTCCCCATAACACCTTTCAAATTCGTCATAACGACATGAAACCTAAACCTAAATGTGCATCTTTGAAATCTGCATCCAATACAGTAATATGCCTCATTACATAAGAAGGGTCACCCCCTAGTTAGTGGAAAGGGGGGTCAGTGTCAGGTGGGTCGGGCCTAAAATTTCAAATTGGCATAAAATCATCAATTTTCAATCGATTTACTCAAAATTTTAGATGTGATATCTTTGACTAGATGTCCTATTGTGTTTATACGTCAGCACTAAAATGACTGCCGGTGACGGGTTTGCTGTGCCTGGCAGTGCTTAACGTCATCTTAATCTTCATCAGCGGGCTGAAACCTGTGACAGGGCTTGATAAGCAAATGCATGCTGCAGGCTTCTTTATTGCACATGGAGTGAAATTTGAGTACTTATCACATGCGAGGTATTTACTGTAAAATGTGATGGTATAAAGAAAAAGAATAAGAGCATCGATTTAGTGCCAAATATAGCGAACGTCCTTTCAAATATACTAACTATATGGGAAAACAGGGGTCCTTGCCAACCCTCACTTCGCTTTTGGCGGGCTTTTCTCCCAGTTTTCCCCACTATTCTCACGTAAGACTCTGGTAATGTGGGCAGCATTGGTTATGAGCGTCAATAGTTTTTGGTGTGTGCCTTTGGTGTGTGTGAAAATGGAGTTACTCATTGTGAGTGGCAGAGCCCACCTGGCGACTTAGTGAAGTTGTAAAGAGGTGGAAGGTATTATGAAATGCTGTCCTTGATAGAATTGTTGGATGGTATTCAGCAGGTGTAAGGCTAAGCCGAGGTGGTGAGGCGAGGATGGTTAAAGGCGTTATGGTGCTGAACGTCGATGGACGATAGTGGATCAGGTGAGGTTATTCCAAAGTAATATGGTGACATGTATGCGAGCTTAAGTTTTTGAGTCCATGGTAGGTTATCCTAAATCAGGGCTGTCTCTAATAACCTCTAGGTGAGCGTGGGTGAAACGACTGGATAATCACTTGGGTAGAAATATTTGAAATCGTTCTCCATTGATTGACAGAATGTACAGTAAGGAAGGACTGTACATACATGGGTTTGAGCCAAAGAAATTTCAAGACATTTTTGAGCTTCCCTTGAGTAAACTAACTCCAGTTCCTCATCTTCAGAAACTCAGGCATGGTAGACACTTTTAATGCCTTTTGCCTAATTTTATAAAGAAATAAAAACTATAAACCAAGGTTCATGAGCTCGTTTCTCAGTCATATTATCTGACATAGAAGTTTCTTCTATGAAAGAGTTGTAATCACAAGGCATTAAAGAGGATGTCATACGTCGTAGTTGTCGGGTTACTCTTTTTATACGATGTCAAGATAGCGTATGAACTTGCTGAATGTTTTCAGGGCCATTTGGAAATTCTCAGTGGGCGTGTAAAAAGTCTTAATGGGTTCAGGCTTGGTTACGAAGTATTCAGAAATGGATTTTTTCGATCACACTGGTATGCTTACCATCCTTAGCCTTGTATTTACTATTGATAAACTGAGTGAGACCTTCGATTTTGAACAGCTAGTGCTCAAGAACCCTCTGCTGTTAACGTGCTCTGTCACTTTCAATAACGCCTTTGAATTTTTCATTGATCGGATCATCTACCCTGATAATCTTACTGAAAGTCCGTTCAGTTGCATCAAGCCTTCAGCAAATTGTTGTACAGCTTTCGTAAGGTCAATATGCAGACTGCGGGTCTTGTCTCGTAATGTTCGGAAGTTGCAGAGACCGAACCATCACGGTTACTTTTAGTAACTGCATTATTTAGTTCTAGAGGATGAGCAACGTTTGCAAACCTCTTCCGGGTAATAATGAAGTTACCCTCTGCATTGAGAACAGTAAATCTCAATCCTGGACAACCCCACTGCCTCGTTGCTCGTGGTGCACTCGAACGACACGTCCGATACCAAATGTTAACGCTCATTTATTTAAGTGGAAGAACAACTTCCGCAGAATGCTGGGATCGTCTAATTTCTTCACAGTAAAACAACAGAGAATTACTAAACACAGAGGACTGCACATGACATCAATTTATTGCTAGATACAGAAAGCTGAGCAGAGAAGGTCACATTTTACATAGTCTTCGAATTCCAGGGGAGGAGTAACTCCAAAAACGTCAGTGTAATGGCACAGTGTCTTCAGTGCTTTATAACAGGAGGTTCAGCGAGTTCCTGGACCCTGTTACTCAGTACACTGCATTCCCGTTCCTTTGGAAAATTTGGCAAGGGTCTCTTTGTAAAGCCTTTGGTAATGTTTGACAAAGAGACCCTTCCCTTCCACCCCCATCACTCGAGTATGTCTTTGCAGTTCCTTCAGCTGTTTATTAGCCCCCCCCCCCTTTTTTTTTTAATGGCTTCAGCAATGGAGCTAGCACTGCCAGCGAGAGAATTGAGGGCAACAGCTGCTGCTAGTGAAGTTGGTATAGGAAAGGGGAAGCCACAATGTTTAGATAACTCCATAACCTGTGTCATACATGGTTTTAGGGTAGTGGGAACTGGTTTTCTGATTTTACCCATTTGTGTTAGTGTCAGTAGTACAGATGTTTCCAGTGATTCTTGGAAAATCCAACGGGATACAGGTACATGATGATTAACGGCGTGATTCAGTTTTTTATCCTGACCTTGTGACAGATGTATTTGTGCACCATTTATTACAGAGGAAACATATTTCTTAAAGTATTTCCATAGAATATTCCCAGTCACAGAGGCTCGTCGTTAATTGTCTGGAATTCATTGAAGGCATTCGTGTGCCAGTCTGCATTTGTAGAACTACTGGATGATGTCGGCTGAGAAGGGCACTTGGATCTGATGGGAGAATAATAGTGGATTTACACCCTTCCCCTGTTTTAAAGTATTGCGTGACGTCCGGTTTACTTCTACGTGTTTGATGATTAAGGCAGATATCATAATATTAGCTTTGTAATGTTTCACCACTTACTTCCTCTGTTTGGTTTGATGCTACAATCTTATTTCAAGAATGATGTTTTCAGCATAATCTTCGTATAAGTATTATAGTCCTTATCTGATACTTCTCCAGTTCTTTCAAGGTCAGGAGTTTCCACAATCCTTTAGAACCGTGATACGTTGTATCGTCAATTATGACACCATTTTTTAAATTATATATGTTGCTCCTATTTAGTGTAAATTCTAATCCATCATCACTATGTTATATTTCCACACACACATGATCATAATGTCTCGGACGTTCCCTCACTGTTCTTAAGTACTGTTATGTTATCTCCCCCTGCATTAAAACTTTATCTAGCTGAGGTAAAGATAAGAGCTAAGGTACTATTAGAAGTTGAGGTTGAATGGCGGGAAGTTGAGGGTATGGTGCATGATTGGCAGGAAGTTGAAGCCGTGACGTTTTAATTGCTGAGTTTTTTTTTTTTTTTTCAACCGGCTCATTCAGCACTTTTAGACGCTTGGCATTTTCTTTGCACACGTCTGTCTCACCTAATTTCATATTTCGCAGCTGGGTTTTAAGTTTCTCACTCAGGTTAACGAGATCAGCTTTTTGTTTAGCCCCTCCATGGCCGAGCGTCCGTAATTTGTCGGGACCCACTGGCCGACTCCGAGGCCGATTTTTGAAGTTTTGACAATCGAAATTCCTTTATTGCCATATTGAAAAAGAACGTCAGACGCACCTGGCAATGCAATTTTTGAGCTTCCTACACCCATCCTGTGCTGCGCAATGAAGCGCAGAAAGTGAGCAAACTTACGCAGATGATATCGGTCACACCTAGGTATTGATCCGATGTTTAATATTTTCTTCTTTCTACAGAAAAACGATGTCAGTAGTGGTGAAATGGTGTGATAATATGAGATATATTTATTTTGAAGTTTATCAGTACATAATATGTGAGGTTAAAATAAAAATAAATAAGTTTATTTATCATTTTTTGGTGTTTATTGTGTTTATGGTAGTATCGACTTATTTGTGTACTCAGAGTGGTAGAAATTACGGGAAGAGGGAGGCGCGAGATTATATTTTTAGACCTAAACAAGATAAAGGTCATCCCTTGAGCGTACAGGCTGAACAATGAGGGTTGAAATGCGAGACGACCTGCGATTCGCACCTAGCACGAGATGATTAACCCGCCGAGTCCCAACGATGTACGATGTACGTCGCTACTTTTTTCCTTGGACAGACCCAACGACGTGCGCCGTACGTCACGCAATTGCATGGCCCATTGTGTGCACATTTTTCAACATACGCAGGTGATTTTTGGTAGGCATATGTGGGAGACCTTCCTCTACCTGAAGTCAAGCGGGGATGCTGCCTGGCCCCTCCTAACACCCCCCTTCTCCCCCCTCCCCCCCACACTGGACTGTTAGCAGTAACCTAGCCAGTAAAGGTATGTTGCCCCACGGTCTCTCCAATGACGAAATTCATGCTGAAAGTGATTCCTGAAGTGGAGGACAAAGAAACAAAGAAGCTAGAGGTAGAAACAAACAGAAGTGATGAGGTGGTAATGTCGTAAAGGAAGGTGCCATATACTGGGGTTTTGGGTGAGTGACCAATGCATATAAACGCCTATATTATTGTGTGAAAGCCAATATAGACTTTTACTACACATAAACTCGTACCAAATAAATAAATAAATACGTAATTTAAAGTGGCTAGAATTAGTTAACCCTTCCATAGTTAGTTTTTTAGCCAGGTACCCTGAAAAAGAAGGAAAACGTAAGGTTGAGTGACATCTGTATCAACATTTTCTAAACTCAGGATCGCGATTTCACTATGAATTTTCGATGTTTCTCACCAAAGCGAAGGTTTCAGCCAAAAACAAAAAGTCGAAAATCGGTCGGGACCTGGGGGTAGGCTGGGTAAAAAAAATCCGGTTGGGACTGGGCGGGTTAAGGGGGAAGGGAAGGAAGCCCTTTCCACCTACCAAAACATCAAACACGGCAAACGTTGGTGTAATGTTAGTGAAATACCCATCCCATAGGGAGACCACAGGAAGGTGCGCGGTGTTGATGAAAGGCCAACCCCAAGGAGGGATCACAGGGAGGAGTGTAAAGGGCCCGGACAAGACTGGACCGCCACCATTTTTTTTTTTTTAATGCAAGGAAGAAGGAACCAAAGGCCAGGGCCCGCATACTGTTCCTTCCAGGAAAAAGTAAAAACAATACAAAAGAGAGCCAAATTCAAGATCCATTCATTTCGAGATGCCTGGACACACTGCGTTTGAAAGATTGGAGATCATAGGAAGCAGGGAATACAGACAGAGGGAGACAGTTCCAGAGTTGACCAGTTGCATAAATGAAGGACTGGGAGTAACAGTTAACTCTTGCATTAGAGAGTTGGACAGAAAAGGGATGAGAGTTTGTTGCTAGACTGGTGCTACGTGCCTGTCGTAGAGGTGGAGGGATGCAAGCAGACAGTTCAGAGGAACAGTGACCATTGAAGCAGCGATAGAAGAGAGATAAAGAAGCAACAGTGCGGTGAAGAGACAAAGGTTGAAGGGAATCAGTAAGAGGAGAAGAGTTAATGAGACGAAAAGCCTTTGACTCCACCCTATTGAGAAGAACTGCATGTGGGGAGCCTCCCCACACATGAGAGTTGTACTCCATACACGGGCGAATAAAACCCGTGAACAAGGTCAACATCTGTGCAGGGGTAAAGAAAGTTCGGAGTCGGCCCAGCACACCTAATCTCTTGGAAGCAGATTTCACAAGAGATGTAATATGTTCTTTCCAAGACAAATCCCGGGAGAATGAAACCCCTAGCATGTTCAAGGATGATGCAGGACTGAGCTGGACATTATTAAACATTAGTGGGTAATCCTGAGGAAGATTTTGTCGGGTTGATAAGTGTACGAACTGAGTTTTTGATGCATTAAAAATAACAAGATTATTTTTACCCCAATCAGAGATATGAGCCAAGTCAGACATTAGGTGTGCCATAGCCTCATCCCTTGTTTGCTGAAGTAACTGCTGAGATGGACGTTGCGGAAATCGAATGGAAAGGTGAAGGGTGGAATCATCAGCATATGAGTGGATAGGGTTAGATGTACAGCTTAGAAGGTCATTAATGAATAAAAGAAAGAGAGTTGGTGATAGGACAGAGCCCTGTGGAACACCACTGTTGACAGGTCTAGGAGAAGAACGATGGCAGTCTACAACAGCAGCTATAGAACGAACAGAAAGGAAGCTAGAGATGAAGGCACAGATAGAAGGATAAAAACCGTAGGAGGGCAGTTTGGAAATCAAAGATTTATGCCAGACTCGATCGAAAGCCTTTGAGATGTCAAGTGCAATGGCAAAGCTTTCGCCAAAGTCCTGAAAGGAGGATGACCAGGAGTCTGAAAGGTAGGTGAGAGGGTCGCCAGTGGAGCGTCACTGACGGAACCCATACTGACGATCAGAAAGAAGGTTGTGACAGGAAAGATGCTTTAAAATTTTTCTGTTAAGAACTGATTCGAAAACTTTTGATAAAGATGCTTTAAAATTTTTCTGTTAAGAACTGATTCGAAAACTTTTGATACACAGGATGTTAAAGCAATTGGACGATAGTTAGAGGGTTGGGAATGGTCACCCTTCTTTGAGACTGGCTGAATGAGAGCAAACTTCCAGCAAGAAGGAAATGTACAAGTTGAGAGACAAAGGCGAAAGAGTTTACCTAGGCAGGGTGTAAGGACAGAAGCACAGTTTTTGAGGACAACAGGAGGGACTCCATCAGGCCCATATGCCTTGTTAATATTGAGGCCCGTGATGGCAGAAAATATATCAGCTGAAGAAATTTTAATGCCAGTCATGAAGAAGTCTGAGGGGGGAAGTGATGGAGGAACAGCACCGGAATCGTCTAAGGCAGAATTGGAGGAAAAAGTCTGAGCAAAGAGATCTGCTTTATCAGTAGAAGAAATAGCTACAGAACCATCAGAGTAGAAAAGAGGAGGGAAGGATGATGAGGTAAAGTTGTTAGAAAGGTTTTTGGCAATGTGCCAAAAGGAGCGAGAAGAATTCGAGTTGGAGAGTTGGGAACATTTAGCACGAATGAAATTATATGAAATTATTTTTAGCAGAGCGAAGAACAGACTTAGCACGATTCCGGGCAGAAATATAAAAAAGATGTGATTCAGGGGTGGGTTGGCTCCGGTACCTTTTAAAGGCCCTCTCTCAGTTGCGGACAGCATTAGAACAAGCGTGATTAAACCAAGGCTTTCTTGCATTAGTCAGAGGATATGAAAAAGGAATGTATGCTTCCATGCCCGAGAGAATAACCTCCGTAATGCGCAGGGCACACTCAGACGGCTCCCGGGGGATGGAAGCAATAATCATTCCAAGGAAAATCAAAGAAGTACTGCCTGAGGGCCTCCCAATCTGCAGCTCCAAAGTGCCACAGGTGGCGTTTCTTTGGAGGGTCCACAGGCTGTACTGGAGCAATAGGACAGGTTAAGGTAATAAGGTTATGATCGGAGGAGCCCAACGGAGAGAAAAGATTAACAGTGTAAGCAGAAGGATTAGTTGTTAGGAAAAGGTCAAGTATGTTGGAACTCTCTCCAAGGCGGTCAGGGATACGGGTAGGGTGCTGTACAAGCTGCTCTAGGTCATTAAGGATAGAAAAGATGTAGGCTTGTTCACAAGGTGGATCAGTGAAAGGAGAGGAGAGCCAAAGGTGGTGGTGAACATTGAAATCTCCTAAAATGGAGATTTCAGAGAAAGGAGAATTGGATAGAATGTGTTCCATCGTAGAAGTAAGATAGTCAAAGAATTTTTGATAGTCAGTAGAATTACGAGATAAGTAAACAGCACAGATATATTTAGTCAGAGAATGACAGGAGAGCCGAAGCCAGAGAGTAGAGAATTCAGAAGAATCAAGTTCAGGAACACGAGAGCAAGATAGATCGTTGCGTACATATACACAACAGCCACCTTTGGCTTTGAAATGAGAATAGAGAAAGTAGGAGGATACAGAAAAGTGTTTGCTGTCAGTTGTCTCAGACAGCTGAGTCTCAGAAATAAGGAGAAGGTGAGGTTTAGAGGAGAAGAGGTGGTGCTCAACGGAGCCTGAGGAAGATACGCCGTCTCTCTGCACTACTCTCGGGCCAGACCAGCAGTAGCCAGGATCGGAGTGGGACTTGTTTCTTAACAGTCCTAGGTAGAACTGCGATGAAGGCCACCATCCGTGTCGGGGAAAATAAGGCCACCATACTCTTCTCATCTACCACTGCCTGCAGAACCACAGCGACGGCCACCATCCGCACTTGGGAGGAAGAGGCCACCGTCCTTTCTTCATCTGCAGCCTCCACTGGGAGCAGAACCACGGCGACGGCCACCGTCCTCACCTGGGAGGGAATGGCCATTGTCCGTCTCTCACCTGCTGTCCCAGGGCAAGGCAGAACCACGGCAACGGCCACCATCTGCGCCGGGGAGGAAGTGGTCACAGTCCTTTCCTCATCTACCGCCCCCACAGGCACAAGCAAAACTGCAGCGATGGCCACCGTCCACGCCGGGGAAGAAAAGGCCACCGTCCTTTCCTCATTTGCTACCTCTACGGGGAGCAGGACCACGGCAACGGTCACCGTCCACTCCGGGGAAAGAACGGTCACCGTCCACTCCGGGGAAAGAACGGCCACCGTCTGTCCCTCGCCTGCTGTCCCAGGGCCCAGTGGAACTGTGGCGGAGTCTCCTGTGCCTGTCGGGGAGGGAATGGCCACTGCCCTTCCCTCGTTCGCAACGCCCCTTGACCAACCCGGATCCTCTTTGTATCAGATAGTGTATTCGATCTGTATAGTGTATTGTGTCTGGCACTGTATATCTTTATGGTATTACACGTATAAGGCTGGTTGACCTGAGTTTTTATGCCGTTCCACTAGTTCATGCTGTAGACCCGGTCTTGAAGGGAACCCCAGACCCATCGCTTTTGTACAGGGAGCATGGAGTTGAGCTCTGAACAAGTAGCATAACAGTTACTGCAAGGCAAAAAAATGTGTAAAATGATCCAAACCAGTACAACAAACCTGAGCTGATATGTGAAAATTAAAAAAAAAAAATGTATTGTTCTCTTATTTTCATGTCTTTTTTGTTTATCTCCATATTTGTTATTAATCGTAAACAGGGTGGTTGTGCTGTTTTGCAAAGGAGGAGAAAGATGATATTTTCTGTCTGGGTCGAGATAGTGGGTGTTACTGTGTGTGTTTATGTTTAGGCATGTCCACGAGCAGAAATTCGTACACCCACTCGTCACGGCAGTAGGCGTGAACTGGGAGATGGAGGGAAAGGGTGTGGTCAAGGTCAGTCTCAAGATGCCCCAGTCGGTTTAACTTCCCAAAAGTTTTCGTAGTTTTCTACAAGTGGTATTGCATCGAATGATCCAAACCAATACAATAAACCTAGACAAACAGGTAAAAATACCAAAACAAAAATGTAATTTTCTCATATTTTCATGTCTTCTTTGTTTATGCCTGTAGTTATTTATAATCGCAAACAAGATGGTCTTGTGTTTTTAGCAAGGGAGGAGAAAAATTATATTTTCATATGGGTCGAGATAATTGGTGTAGCGTGTTTAGGCATGGCCACGAGCGAAAAAATCGAAAATCCACTCATTATGGCAGCAGGCTCTCAACCAAGGAGAAGAAAAGATACGGAGAATTAACTCTTATGGGGGGAACACGAGACCAGTGTAAAAAGGTGGCTTGGTCAATTGGTGGCAATGTAGTCGCCGGTGTGTCGTCTGCATGTTTACATAAACTGACAGATGGGATGCGAGGGGATGTAGCGGTACTAATAAAAATGGCTCCAAAAGCTGGACTCTGCTGTGTTATTTGTGGGAAATAATGACAGATTGGCACTGACCTACGGTTTTACTTCTTCCCAAAAGAAAAACGAGATACAACTGTATGATTGTGACAAGAATAGAAAAAGTCATCGGGATGAAGGAATTGAAGCGATATAAATGTATTACTGCAGGGCATTTAAGTGTGATATGCTCAGTAAATCGCACTGTAAGATTTTTTCTATTAAATAACAGAACAAGGAAGGAAAAACAAATGAATAAAAAAAAATCTATGCGCCAGATTACTGGCGTCCTCTATTCATTAAATATCAGTAACAGTTGGATTTGAACAGCTGTAGGTTGAAGTTTGAGGGGAAACAACTCCGGGAAAGTGAGTTCCAGAGAGATGCAGTTCAGGGAATAAAAGAATTCTGATAGGTAGAAATTCTGCAATATGGCTGTGTGCCATTCCAGTCATGAGCGCTACCAAATAGCCGCGTGGCACGAGGGAAGGCATGAAGAGGTGGCACAATGAACGCAACTTCATCTGAGCATTTGCCATAACAATATCTGTAAAATAATGCAAGAGAGGCAATATTCCTTCTTACTTTTTTTTTTTTTTTATGTGTCCGACTCTGGGCATAGGCTTTACAGCCTGCTATCAAGGCCCAGCCGTCCTCCTACATACCATACACCTCTACATGTCACTTGTAGGGGAGGTAGTTTATTTATAACAGCAGGATTACTAATAATTCCAAAAGCTTTGTTCTGAGTTGTGTCTAGTTGTTTTAATCTAACCTCTCCACATCCATTCCACAAGAGTGAGCAATCTTCAAGCTGAGAGCACACATGACTTTTATAAAATATAGCTAACTGCTCGTCAGTGAAGAAGTCACGAACTCTGTACAGTAATACAAGTTTCTCTGAGGCGGTTTAAGCAAGTGATCTGATATGAGAGGTCCAGCTGAAGGCACTGTTAAGTGAGACACCGAGAATTTCAGTGCTTTTGGAGATGGGAATATTAGTAGCAATGAAAGTAATATACGAATTGGGCAATATCTGTCTATTAGTAAATTGTATATATTTGGTTTTACTAGCATTGACAACATTGTTTTGTCCCCATTCATTGATCATAGATAAGTCTTGATTTATGGAGATGGCTGTACTGAGCTGAAATATTAGACTTTGTAAATGGGTGTTTGAGTAATGAACTGTGAAGTGTTGAGTCATTTGCATATGAATGGACGGGATTGTGGGTGACAGATAAGAGATCATTTATAAGAACCAGGAACAGGGTTGGCGCCAGAACTGATCCCTGTGGCACGCTGGTGTTGAGTGGAAACTGGAATATACATCATCTACTTTTACTCTAATTTTTCTGTCGCTGAGATATGAGGAAAGCAGAGGAACAAATGACTTTAGTCCATAGCAAGGGAGTTTGGACAGCAGGGAACTGTGCCACACTCTGTCGAAAGCTTTAGAAATATGAAGGGCTACTGCGTGAGTTTCTCCATGTTGGTCGATTGATTGATGGATGGTATGAGTCAGGAGACTGAGTATGTCAATGGTGGATCTTTCGTGGTGAAAACCATACTGTCTATCAATAATTAAGTTGTTGGATTCAAGACGTTTAACTATGTGCTTATTAACTATAATTTCAAATACTTTACCAAGAGAAGATGTGACAGCTATTGGTCTGTAATCAGAGGGGTCAGAGGAACTTCCTTTCTTATGAACTGGGTGGATATTGGCTTCTTTCCATGAATTAGAGAATGAAGAAGTACGTATGCATAGTCTGAATAATTCAGCTGGAACAGACGCTAGTTCTGGGGAACACTTATTCAAAACAATTGGAGGAATTCCATCTGCGACTGGAGCTTTATTGGTTGGTAAATTGTCTATGATGGATTTTACGTATCTTGTTTGTATTTTAAGTGGAACTGTTTCTCAAGAGTCAAGTTCTAGTACTGGGGCGTTCCGGTTGACTTTCTCTCTGATAGAATTTCTGGCAAATGTACTGGCAAAGATATTTGCTTTCCCACGTGGATCATTTGTAACGTTGCCGTCTGAAGATTTTAGTGGGGAGTGGGTGATGACTTAAAGATATTATTGAAAGAATTGAGAGTTGACCAGAATATTCTATTGTCATTAGGGCTGTTAAGTAGTTTTGATGCTTGATTCTGAAGAAAGTTTGATTGAGCGAGATTTATTACAGCTTTTGCATGGTTTCTAGCAGTTTTAAACTGACTGAGTGATTCAGATGTTTTTGATTTTAAGTAAGAGTTATATGCTAATGACTTTTGGGCTATTGCTCTGGCACAGCTGCTATCAAACCATTTTGGAGAGTTCGATCTTTTAGTGAACTGTTGACTTGGTATGGATAAATCCATACAAGCTAGTATTAAGTCATTAATGTGGGACTGAGAAGAATTGACATCATTATAGAAAGACTGCCATGGAATGTCAGCAAGATAATTTCTATATCCATCCCAGTTTACCCTATCAAAATGCCACTGGGTCACCTTGACAGGTTCAAAAGGGGGAGGTTTGGGGGGGGGGGGGGGCTAGCTAATGAGGCTTTGATGAGATTGTGGTCAGAGGATCCAAGTGGTGACAGTACTTTTATCCTGTATTGATGTGGATTATTTATCAGGAATAGATCCAAGAGATGGGCATTGTGTCAGGATTATCTGGTATTCTGGTTGGTTGCTTTACCAAATGCGTGAGATTAAACGATTCTGCAAACAGTTCGCACTCTAGACCAGCATCGTCAGTCCTGGCAGAATGCAATAACCATTCAACATTATGCATGTTAAAATCACCCAAAATTATAATTTCGGTGCTAAGTGCAAGGTTAAGGTTGCTCAGATGTGTGGATATGGAGTCAAATACACTGGGTTTTGAGGAAGCATTGAGGGAACAATAGACAACACAGATATATTTAGTAATATTTAGATAATTTAATTTATAAAGTGAGTAATCAAAATTAGCTGAAGTGAAGTGTAAAGCAGTGTCAACTGCGTATTCAGATTTGATATTTTAACAGGCGCGGCCCTTGTTACGGAAGTTTGGAAGGAGATGGTAACCAGGAAAACAAAATGGGGATATTTCGGTAGAGGGAGAGATTTGTGGTTCTGTGAGGAACAGGGCGAGAGGGGATATGGACTGTAGGAAAAAATGAACCGAATTTAACTGGTGCTAAGACCACGGATATTGGTGAAGAATAATGCCGCACCTGCACTTCTCCGCTGACGAGCATGAATGGAATCTGCAACAGCCGCTGCCTGCACAGTCGCTTGATGGCGACCGGGAGGACCCTGTGCCACCAGCCCTACCTGCCGGTGGTAGCCATCTCAGATACCACCGGATTTGCAGATATTAGTGGAGCGGCCATTGCTAAGGGTGTATGGAAAAAGTAGGTGTGGTATCTTATGTGCATGTAGTGTGGTGCAGACAGTTGAAAGTAAAGGTATTCAGAGAGTATGCTGGCCTACTCTCTGTGTAAATGAAAGCACTGAAAATGTTCAGCAAAGGGAGATGGTCAGGATCAAGTCCTGACGGCTGGTGAAGCGAGAGCTCCAGCTCTCCCTGTCACCAGCTTGCCATCCACCTTGGGAGCACTGCCCTGTTCGACTGGTGCTACAGTCTACTCACAAAGATGTGCTGCGAAGCTTCAAATATTGCCTATTGATGAATGTACAAAAGTATGTCAATGATTTTTGGAGGGGAAAAAAAAATCATCATCATCATCATCTTCATGAAGATGTGTTAAAATATGCTAAACGTATCCCGAGAGAATGAAGCTTGAGAAATTGACTAGGAGAGTCTATGTGGGTGACGTCAAGAGAAAGAGTGGTAAATGGAGATTATGCTGAGGTGGAACGATTGGGTGGAGAAGTAATGAATGAGGATGATATGAGGTGGAAGGAGGGTAATCTAATGTTAGAGGACCTGAGGTAGGCTGGATGCAGAAACAAGAAGAAAGTGAAAAAAAAAATCCATTACTTATACATTATCCCCATCCAAGAGAAAGGAAGAGGACGAGGTGGGGTGTGTGTCCAGACAACCAAACTATCTCAGCATGGGTCC
>JAGKTI010024625.1:0-14299 GCA_018397915.1 Birgus latro | reverse complement strand
AACAACTTGTATCCATGTGTCACAGTTACAGTGTTACGTGGCTTTGCGAGTCAAGGACAAAACTGCTACTTTCGCTATTACTAATGACGGTTATAAAAAATTTGAATTTAGATAAGCATTAATTTACTAATACATAGTACAAAAAGGAGATATCATTAACATTGACTTACAAATTTCGAATTCAACGCACAAAGACAAAGTTTCGCGATTGTTAACTCTTGTTAAAATTTTGCTATCACATGGACCAGCTGGGAAAGCAACTGATCTACATGTATAAACTTGATCGTATTCACACAGTTGCTCGAATAGGTCCACTAATGATAGTGTCTCGCTCACACTATGAATAGTGATAGAGATTAAATCTGAATATGGAATTTCATGGTTGATCAAACCACTTGTCGCACCACTGCCCAGGTGTCGATACGGTACTTCTGGGGAATAATATTCTCCCGTATTTAATACTGAGGGTAGCGTGGTGGAACCGCCTCAACACCGGCAACGAGCGACATGTGGGGCTTCACTAACATGCCACTACACACATGTACTTAGAACTGGGAACTGGAAGAAGTGAAAAAATAATATGGCTTTTCTAGGCTTTAATTACAAAATAGTATTTACAAAAATCTACAAACAATTCTGAGGTATTTCCCACCTCATTTCACTTCATATTAACAAACTTGCCAAGAAACTGCACATACACATCTACTCTCAATTCACTTTAATACCAACACTATTTTAATAAAGCAAAGCCTTTATAAAAGTTCTATACTTTAAAGCATTCTATGTTTCTAGTACAATAATAATTTCCGGTGCCGTCACAACAAAGCACCCTTTCAATCACTCTTATATTTAAAGTTACACTGTTACCTTAATACAGGAAAAACACATTCAAATATATAAAATCGTCTCTCCTTCCATTTCTAACTAGGAGTCCTCTTTTCCAGTCCCAGACGACAGACAAATATAATAGCACTGTCCACCAATTTGTACCCGCGATTACACAAGCATGTACTTTTGACTTACTGCTAGTACAAGTGCCCTCATTGCTGCCTCCCTGGAACTTTACTCTCGGCTATACAGCGACGTCTCCGCACCAGGCTACGTCGGGCTGCGTCTTCCCGCCTCGATATCCGCCAGAGCTTTGCCCTAAGCTCCAGTTTCAACTGAAGTCAGTACCCCTGTCTGGCCTCAAGGGTTGCCGATGTTCACCAGCAGGTCACATGGTTGCGAGGTGGGTGATGGCTTCACCCAGTCATCCACCGCCCTCATCCACACATCACCCGCGTGTCATCCACCTCGGAGGCCCTATCAAAACGCAGCATCAGCTTGCGCTCCCACGATCTGAGAGTGCCTAGCCAGCACTTTTCCTGCATAAACAACTTGACCAACACCACCCCCACTCCTTCTATCTCTTCTCTCCCCCTTCCTCCATTATTTCTTTCTCTCAACCTCCCTTCCTTATTCCACCTCCCTACATTGCCCACAGCTGTACACAGAATCCATCGAACCCCTATTCTTTCCCCCTTGTCCGTGTTTCACTCTAAACTCACGGCTAGCAGGTGTTGTCGCTTCCACATCTGCCATAGCTGCGTGTCTGCTTACACCTGCCCGAGGGGATGCTTGTCGGCTTCCCGACATTTCTCCCCCCAAAGATGAAGTCACACGTCCTCGTCGTGAGTTGGGTATGGCGGGGTTCTGTGCACGTCGACGTCTGAGTATGGACTCAAGTCTGCAACATGTACACCCACAGCCAGTAGTGTAACACTTATAAAGGATATATGCGGACAGGAGAACCAGAAAGAGGGCTATCCCAGCATGGACATAGTACCAGAGAAGGGTCGAAGAACCGAAAGGTTTGAGAGGTTCAATCAACTGCAACTGACTTTGATATTTAAGGAGGTCATCCAGATACAGAGGAGTAATGTTAAGGTGAGGTCCTAAAGTGGGTAAGTCCTTTATAGCTTTAAGTTCAGCATGGGTGAGAGAGGTACTGAGGTTTAGGAGATGGGGGTAAACAGTGAGCTTAGTTTCTATAGCAAGAGTTGCATAAGCAGGAAGAGTCAGGGCTTCACTGTGGGCGCTACAGCCATCTCCTAAGACCAATTTCCCTACTCCCTTAACAACTTGCACTGTCTTCCGTATGGGATTCACAGCACACTTCAACGTGAAATTCAAAGACTGGGCTGTGGAGTAGCACCAGTAATTTTTCAGCTTCACAAAAACTGGACTAAATGAAGTTAGGATCTCTTTCCTACAGAGTGTAGTGGCATTGTTTCTGTTAAGAAAAGAATCACTCTCACAAGATGGGGTCGCGACATGATAGACGGATCCCAAAGGTTCACAGATCACCAAGTCCTGGTGGTCCCTGCAACTGGCGAAATCTTGAAACAGCACATAATGAAGGCGGTCTTCCGTGAGAGCAAGGAAGTTATACTGGTGGAGTACTCTCACGTAGACCTCCGTAGCAGGCACACTGTAAGGAAGTGAGGTGATCCTAAAGATGTCAAATACATCAGAAGGGTCACCCAACACTGGTATTAGAAAGCAAAAGCACGCAGCTGACATGTAACCTCGAGGTACAACTTTGATGATGTCACGGTACAGTGATAGATATTCTGGCCTCACTGGGAAAAGTAAACCTGGCCTCTTGAGTGATATATTCCCCAATAATTCCAACAAGATTTCATTTGGGACCATATCTAGACTCAGCCTAGCCTGGAGCATCTCTTGGATACCCAACTTAATTCTAAAATGATCAGCTATGATGTCAGACAGGGCGAGTTGGAGGTTGAACAAAGCCTCATACATCTTCACTTCATTCTCCAACTCTAAGGTCTTCAATGAATACAATCGTATGATATTGTAAGAAATATTGGCAGCCTTCTGTATCTTCAACAGTGCTGCCTGCATGTGTGACACGTCTCGAATGGTGGCATTCAACACCTTGGAATGAACATTTAATACTGACCTCTCCTTCTCTGACATCGTCTCAAGGCTCCCTAATCTAGCATGAATGTCATCAACCTGGTGCTGAGAAGCTGTTCCAAACAAAACATTGGCAAACTGCCCCAATATGTTGATCGCACCCCGTTTGGAGCGACAATTCCATGGATGATCTGACATGAGATAGTCCATATAACTGCTCAAATCCTGATAGCGAGTATCAAATTCAACTTGAAATGCATTCACAGTAGTCCGTAATGAAGCAACTAGAGCGCTGCCATTATCCATGTGGCCTATATTCCACAATATGGCATCACTCAAGTTGCAAGCAACATGCAAAGGTTGGAACAGCTTCTCCTTATCAAGTACAACTGGAACTACATAGTTATTGCCTGTAATCATCAAATGACCCGCAGGTGAAAACACCAATCCCAAGTTGGCAGGTGTCTCCTCTCGTGGTCCTATCGATTCCAGTTGGGATGGACTCACCCAAACCCAAGCAATCATCTGCAAGAGATTTGTAAAACTATAACCACAAGTTCAACTGACCATCATTTATTGACTTAGTAAAAACTACATGTGTCCTGTGTTGTCCTCAGTCACTTCAGTCTGTGTTTCAGTCACACCAGGTGCCTCTGCTTGTGCAGTCTGATACTCAGTAGGTCTATCCATACACAACGGGTAGTCTGGGACACTAGAATGTGACCGCAGACTGTATCTACAAGGTAGTGGAGTGTGAGGTGTGGTGGCTGGCCTTGACTCAGTGGCGGCTGGCAGCAAATCCGCCGAGTTGCCAGTTCCACCACTACCTGTAGCCTGACTTACTAGTGGAGGAGGCAAACTGAAGTCAATTACAGGCCCTGGGATATCTTCTCCCTCATGAATTTCCTCACCTGCACCTTCCCCTTCATCCCAGTCTCTCCACCTTCATGAATAGGATAAGCCATTCTTGCATTACGATTTTTTTTCTTCGTAATACACTCCTCCTTGACCACCTTCACCCTGTCAGTGTGTAAAGTGGTTACTTTCCCCCCTTGTATAGGACGAACCTTGATAACAACATCATTTACCCGATCAACTACACGATCGGGTCCTGAAAACAAAGGTTGCAATTTCCTTGCCACCCCCCTGGCAGGAACAGTCTTCACATAGACACGGTCCCCTACCATAAGTGGTTTCATTGTACATCGCTTTGCCCTTCTGTTCTCGTTCTCTGTGCTCGCACGTTCGAGAAAGTCCTGGCATCTTTTGAAAACCTTTGTTGCCATGGCGGCGAATGAATTAGGTATATCCTCAAGGTTGTACTTCAAAGATGGGTCCTGCACTACATGATAAGGCACCTGTGGGTCCCTGAGAAACAGCAAGAAGTAAGGAGAATCACGGATAGTCCGATTATATCCAGAGTTATAAGCCATCACCGCAACTGGTACCATTCTATGCCAGTGATTAGCGTTCTGATCCACCATAGTTCGTATTATTTGCATAATGGTGCCATTTGCCCTCTCCACCAATCCATTTGAGGATGGGTGATAAGGAGTAAAATTCACATGTTTCATATGCAACAACCATGCCAATTCTTGAAACATCTTGTTAACAAATTCAGTTCCCCGATCCGTGACTAATTGTTGTGGAGTTCCTTAAATACAAATGACTCGCTCCACAAACACTCTAGCCACCTCTTCGGCAGACTTAGACTTTAATGGTTCTGCGACGAGAAATCGAGTCATCGCATCAATGAAAGTTAAGACATAATAATGCCCTTCCTCTGATCTATTTAGTGGACCAATCAAATCCATATGACACCTGACCCATGGGGCAGTGACATCGGGGAAACGCAGAAGCGGACCTGGGGCATCCCCCGAATGCTTTGAACGTATACACTGGGTACATCATTTGCAAAATTCCACGACATCTCTCTCCATCTGAGGCCAGTATGCAAACCTTCTCACGCCAGTTAAAGTAATCTTGGTTCCACCATGACCAGATAACGGTAAGCAATGGGCAAGTCTAAGTGCAGACTGAATGCTATCTTCTGGGACTACTATTTGGAAAACTTCCCCTATGCCAAATGACCGACTCTCCTTCTTATAGAGCAACACATCTGGCAACAAATGAAAGCAGTCTAACTTTGCTGGAAATTTTGGTACCTCCGTAGTCTCATTCCGCAAATAACTCTTTAATCTACCCCAAACTGGGTGTGCATCTTGCTGTCGCCTTATCTCAGTGACATCCCAATCTATTGTGTCTATTTCCACACTGCCTGAACTCACAAGTAATGCAACTTCATCTTCATCACTAGACTGAGTCGTTCTCAACCGGGATAGAGCATCCGCTACAACATTTTGTTGTCCTGGTAAATATTCAGCCTTGATGTCGTATTCGGCTACCTGAATTTGCCATCTTGCAATCCTCCCTGAGGCCGCATTTACATTAAACAACCAAGTAAGGGGTCGATGATCGGTCTGAATCAATATCTCATAACCCAAGATAAGCGGTCTGTTCACCTTCAACCCATAGACAATGCTCAGCGCTTCCTGCTCTATCGTAGCATAGTTCAACTTTGCCTTGTTTAGAGCATGGCTGAAAAAAGTCAATGGCCGAAGGAACCCTTGATCATCTTTCTGTTGCAAAACTCCGCCAATCGCCGTACCGCTGGCGTCCGTAGTCAACACAAAAGGTCTGTCAAAGCGAGGAAAAGCTAGCAATACATCTTCCGCTAACCTTCGTTAAGCTCAAAAAACGCACGATGTGCCTCCACACTCCACTCCATGCGCTGCTGTGTGTTTTTCACCTCTCTTTTCCCACGAGTAAGTTTCGTGAGTGGCGCCACTATCTGGGAGAAATTTTCCACAAACCGGCGATAATAATTCACTTACCCCAAGAAACTCTGAAGTTCTTTCAAAGTACTAGGAACCGCAATACCTTGGATTGCACAGATTTTCTCTGGCTGAGGGCGTAATCCCTCAGTGGTGATGACATGACCTAAGAAGGATACCTCCTGTTTAAAGAAACTACACTTTGGCAATTTAATAGTTACCTTTGCCCCTTCAAGATGTCCCAAGACCTCATCTAGGTTATGTATATGAGCATCAAACGTCTTCCCATAAATGATAATGTCATCAAGAAAAGTATGGGTTATCTTTCCCGTGAGACCAATCATGACTTCATTAATTATACGCTGGAAAGAAGCTGGCGCATCTTTTAATCCAAAAGGAAGGTTACGTATTCCCAGTGTCCTTCAGGTGAGGAAAAGGCTGTAAGAGGCCTAGACTCCTCATCCAAAGATATCTGGTGGTAACCCTGCTTCAAGTCTAAATTGCTGAAGTACTTATTCTCACCTAACTGTGAAAGAATATGCTCAATGTTGGGCAAAGGGTAAGGGTCTGTAACTATCTGCTTATTTAAATGTCTAAAATCTAAGCAGATCCGCAAACCACCATCCTTCTTAACTACTGGAACCAGTGGCGAAGAATAAGGTGAACGAGAAGGCCTGATAATCCCCTGTCTACTTAAATCCTCAAGTTGCCTACTTACTTGATCATGCCACTTTGTCGGTATACGGTATGGTCTACGGTTTACTACCGGTCCATCTGCACATATGTGATGATAGAAGTAGGGTGAGGTCGTAAGCGGGTCCTCAGGAAGTGCAAACACACTTGGGTGTTTCCTTATTAGCCCTTTTAATGCTTCGTTTTCTCGGCTTGAAGGAATGGTCATTTGATCTACTTCTGTGTACAGTTTCCGGAGTCTATCCTCACTCATTACACTAGTGATCTGATCTCCCTCTGGACTTACTTCCTCCCCCCACCTAACTTCTTCATAAGGGGATACAGTACCTACCTTAAATTCTCTATCTATAAATATCCGGTCAGGGGTTAAATTTGCATATGCAACAGTAAAACATGTTCCTTCCCCTGTTGCCTCATTATCCACTGGACTTACAATGCCAGGCCACAACACCACCGCAATCAAACTACCAGTGTTTGGCGTAAATATTCCTACCTCCCACTCACTTAACGCTGTCTTTAACGTTATTGCTCCATATGTATAAGGTTCCAGAATGTCTGTTCCATTTGTGACGAACTGACTTGTCACAAAATCCACTTCCTCATTTTCCTCGGATGAGAGAACTATCTCAGTTATCACAAAGGAAGGATTGAACTCTACACGAGAAACACTCCCTCCCTCGGTCACCAAATCAAGTTCCTCCTCCCCGACTTTTATACATAGCGGGTTGGCGGTGATACTTAGGCTGTGTGCGAATATTAAATCAACTCCCAAAATTATGGAAACGGCTGAGGGTAAGTCCCTCACTACCACAAATTCCTGATCATATTTCCTACCACCTAATTCTACCTGGAAATTCACCAATCCCAATATGTCCATTGCATCACTGCTAGCGGACACCAACCCACCGCCTCGATAAGGTCGGAGATCAGTATCAGGCCCTGATGCATAGGTCTGTTGGCTAATCAAAGATTTAGAAGCTCCTGTATCCAGGAGTATCTCACAATGTAAACTTCCACACATGCCTCTAACCACCGCCAGCTTCGCTACTCCATCAGTCGTTGTGCCAATGACTAAGTTCCCCAACCCGATTCGTCCGGCTTTTTTTTTTCTTCCTTGGGTGACTTAGTCCTTTTCCCATTACACTGGTCTGTACTATGCGTAGTACTCTAACATTCCCTGCATCTAGCTACTGACTCTCCAGGATTTTCCACACGGACCGCACAGTGCTCAGCACGATATCCCGCCATGAAGCAACAAAAACATTTAATCCTTTTCCTCTGGTCCTGTGACAAATGATCATATTTCCCCCGCTGGAGGGGCCTGTCCGCACGACACCGTTTGGTGAAGTGCCCTGGCTTCCCACACCTACGGCAATCATTATTATCACAGGAAATGGCCCCGCGTGAACTCTGCTGAGTGTCTGTGCCGCCACTCGCATTCATACGATTTCTCGCCCCAGTGTTCGGCTGAACCTTTGGCCTAGGCGACGCACTAACACTGCCTGCACTCGGGTTCACACTAGCAATCGTTCCCTGTCTTCTTTCTTTCAATACATTTTCTTCTGACAGAGGTGAATTCGTCTTCTCTGCCCACTTGACTCCTTCCTTCGTTACCTCTAATGGGTTACAGTACCTGCTCTGTGGAATATGTGCAACATACTGCTTAGGAAACATGTCCAGAAAATTATTAACAATGATGAGATTCACTGTTTCCCGGAAAGTGCCATTTAATGTAACAATCCTCTCCCCCAGGCTCTGTAACCTGTAGAAATAGTGAAGTGGGATTTCCCCGGGGTTCCACTTTGCCGTAAGTAACTCCCGGTGCAACGTTTCTAGACTTTCTTCAGTGTAATATTGGTCCTTCACGCGATCTTTGAAACTACCCCAGTCATCATTAGAGTCCCGGATTAAAATCTCCATAATCTCTTGTGCAGGACCGAGTGAAAACGTCCTAGCTACCTCCATTCTCCCCTTTGTAGTCCACTTCGAGGTATCACTTGTCCTCATCTCAATATCACTTAACCAGATCATAACATCTGGCTCCAATCGTTTTCCTGGATATTCCGATGAGGAGTGAAACTTTGAACTACAAAAATATTTCATGGCCCCCAATTGTTGTATGGGATTCTTACTATTATCTGAGATGGCCTGAGATAACTGCTGAGATAATTGAGCAATATCTGCCCCAGTAGTGCTCGAAGGGTGAGGGTTAACAGGTGTTGTAGCCATATCGTCAGAGTCTTCTGTGTCAGGATCGTCAGAAACGGAGTCAGAACCAACAGAAACAGAGTCAGAATCGTCTGAATCAGGTAATTCCTCAACTGGGTTTAGATCGTCCTCCCAATTAAAATCACTCATTTACAGAACAAATTAAAAAAGAATAAGAATATTCACTATTCACTATTTCTTCCTTCCAGTTCCCTTAAGTTATTTCCTTTAATTACTCAAACTTGGGAATAACAATTAAATCCCACTGATATCCCACCACTGCCACCAAAATGTCGCACCGCTGCCCAGGTGTCGATACGGTACTTCTCGGGAATAATATTCTCCCGTATTTAATACTGAGGGTAGCGTGGTGGAACCGCCTCAACACCGGCAACGCGCGACATGTGGGGCTTCATTAACATGCCACTACACACATGTACTTAGAACTGGGAACTGGAAGAAGTGAAAAAATAATATGGCTTTTCTAGGCTTTAATTAGAAAATAGTATTTACAAAAATCTACAAACAATTCTGAGGTATTTCCCACCTCATTTCACTTCATATTAACAAACGTGCCAAAAAACTGCACATACACATCTACTCTCAATTCACTTTAATCCCAACACTATTTTAATAAAGCAAAGCCTTTATAAAAGTTCTGTGCTTAAAAGCATTCTATGTTTCTAGTCCAATAATAATTTCTGGTGCCGTCACAACAAAGCACCCTTTCAATCACTCTTATATATAAAGTTACACTGTTACCTTAATACAGGAAAAACACATTCAAATATATAAAATCGTCTCTCCTTCCGTTTCTAACTAGGAGTCCTCTTTTCCAGTCCCAGACGACAGACAAATATAATAGCACTGTCCACCAATTTGTACCCGCGATTACACAAGCATGTACTTTTGACTTACTGCTAGTACAAGTGCCCTCATTGCTGCCTCCCTGGAACTTTACTCTCGGCTATACAGCGACGTCTCCGCACCAGGCTACGTCGGGCTGCGTCTCCCCGCCTCGATATCCGCCAGAGCTTTGCCCTAAGCTCCAGTTTCAACTGAGGTCTCTACCCCTGTCTGGCCACCGAACCCCTATTCTTTCCCCTTTGTCCGTGTTTCACTCTAAACTCACGGCTAGCAGGTGTTGTTGCTTCCACATCTGCCACAGCTGCGTGTCTGCTTACACCTGCCTGAGGGGATGCTTGTCGGCTTCCCGACACACTGCGTAAAGAGAATAATATCTCGGGTTCAAGGTTACAGTTATGTTACACTTATGCTATCTTAGACTACCAATATACTAACTTATATTATATTTAAATTACCCATAAAATTACGGCATTGCAAGGGTCCATCTTCCAAAAAAATAAAATAAAATAAATATAGAAAGTAAACATTCCATTCATGCATCCACATTTCTTAGAGACGTGTACTAAATTTGACTTTGAACCTTTAAATGAACTCTAAAATATGATAATGATTTCAACTGACTCTCCCTTTCATAAGTGGCACATGTCGGTCTACAAGCAAAATTTGTGCACCCCATGGGGTCGCTGCTCTGTCATCAACAAACTCTCGATATCCAGTGGGAAGATGTGCCCCAGCCAACCTCCTGCCTGGGTGATAACATGGTCGTCTCACCTGGACTGATCCGTACTCTTGCTGCTATGATCGTCCCAGCTGCGCTTCGCATTTGTACAACCTACTATCGCATTTACGCTAAATTTACTCATTCTTACATTTCCAGCTCTCCACCTAGTAGCTGATGGGCGCCTGTCAGGTTCTGAAGTCACTGTTACACCCTAGACCGTGTTGACTGTAAGTTGAAGGAGTTCCTAGGGTTGCCCTCGAATTAAAGCAACAAGTTATTCCCACTGAACTGGGCTGCGCCCATGACACACTAAGATGAACTCTAGATACGAGATTAAACTCTCTCGAAATAATCCAGTCAACAGGAAGACAGTCCGACTCACACATTTCCCTATCCACCACTTAGGTTGATACTGCCATAACCAGCTATGAAACACTTAACATTCTTCAATTAGTCTCCGAGGAGGACGTCTTTCACGTGGCGGTTATTCATCCATCGGATCAGGCTCAAAGTCTTCCTCCAGGAGTTCCAAGAGCCGCTCTTCTCTTCCAAAACAGGGCTTCACCCGTCCTGGGGCTCCCTGCACATCTTTCCCAGTGAACACAACATCCGCCACGTCCGCATGCCCGTCTATCAGCATCTCTGCCACACGACACGGACCGTCCCCTTTCACGAAATGTCCACAACACACACCAGACACCATGGCTCTCCTCCCAATCCACACAAGGGTTCCAACTCCAGCTGCCTGATTCAAATTCGCCTTCATTGTCCAAGATGATACTCTGAGGTGTGCCATAGTATGCCACATACGGCCCGAGTTTGTGATGTGTGTGGATTGTTTTGTTTTGGGAAGGAAGAACCTAACGAATCGGCTATGATGGTCCAATAATGTGAGAACATAACAGTCGATATTCACTCTATGATCACTGAATAATAACTTTGCTTGTCCTCCAAGAGCTTTAAGGATCATTTATTCTAGAAATATCGTGCCAGCAAGTTGGCCTCCAGTGTACTGTCACTGATGGATTCTATATCACTAAAACTTATTCGACTTGATAATAATATACAACAGGATCTTATTCCACCATGGTGTTTTAATCCGCTAATAATATCTTATCCCACGACAATATCATATCCCCAAATAATATCTTATCTTACTGCTTTAGCCACCAGTGCAATGACAAAATTTTTGGTTTGTATAGAGCTCTCAATTTTGACTTACCCAAAAAATCAGAGATTTAGAGAGTATGCTGGCACCACCCAGCATAAAGCTGTAAAATTATTCCACCAGGAAAAATGATGAGGACTACTGGTATTTTGAAGATAGGAGCACCAGACTAGTGTTTATATTAAAGAGTGCATCTGTATTAAAACATTAGCACACCTCAAGGGCCACTCAATCTCATGATGAATTCTCAACAGTGGAATGATAAGATTTAATCTCAAAGAACTCTTAACCTAATATTTATTAAGTATTAAAAAAGCAGGTAAATGATTAGAACAAAACAAAACATTACTTTGCGAGCTATGAATTACTAGGAACTAAGAGATAAATACCACTTTGCATTGAGGATGTGTTTAGTCAGACTAAGCATAATCAGGATTAATAATTCAAAAGGAGTAGATAAATATGAATATCAAATTTCCCAATGGGGTAAGTATTTAAAAAAACGAGGTTCTCGTACCCCAAGATACAGTTGGACCAACTATTCACAGAAATACATTATCATTCACTAAATCAGTGTCCTTAACAGTTACGTAAGCTTTTAAACTGATATTTGTACACGCTAATGGAGCGTCCTTCACAATTTGTATGATACTCAGGGTGATTACTAACACTCACTAGTATAGTGCCCTTCTCAATTACAGTATATGGACACTCCAATTAATATCATCATTCATGAATTCAATAGTCTTTACTACTGAACCAACACTACAGATATCACTGACATGCATGATTTCTCACTTCCAGGGACGTTAATTCTCACATATTAAATTAATATTCAAGACGATAATTTCAACATGAACCCAGCAATCCCATGGTCTCGAGTGGGCTCCTTAGGAAATGACCTTGGGATAATACCACTATGGAGTATACTCTTGGGACTGAGTTTTTCTCTTTCTCAGTTTTACCTTGGTGATCTCACTGAACTAATACAGTACTAAGAGAGGTACTATGTAAACGGATCGACACTTAAAATACGGAATACAATTTTCAACAGCTTCCTAGGACTAGATACACACAGGATTATTATTCGTTTCCAATATACACAAAATATACATAAGAAGTTAGAGTAATTTCAGTGGACCAGCTAATTCGCATTCGGGTTACGTGAATCAGAAAAGGGGTGAGGGGATTCTGTGTAAGTGGGCTTTAGGCAGTTAGAATGAGCCAGATGCAGTTAGAGTGAGCCGGACGCTTGAAAACTCATTTGGGCAGAAGATATGAAGTGGTAGCGACAATCTGCAACAACAGAATACATCGTGAAGTGACAATTACATGAAAGGAACTGGAGGGGGATATCAACAATTCAACTTATTAATGTATGATAGGATTTATATTATAGGAACAAGGGGTAAAGGGGGCAATTTCGGCGGCGCAGCAACACTAACCTGCAATAATAGAAGACTTCTTGAAGTGACGCCTCTATGTACGACTCGCAATCTTATATAGCCTCGGTTGTTCTAATCTTGCAGACTAACTCCAACTTCGACTGATCGCTCTGCAACATTAGAGTCCTTATACCTACTACCAAGGGATGTGAAAAATCTATTTACACTCGAGCTAATTGGATAGAAATTATGATGCTTAAAATTTTGTGACAATTGTACAAAGTTTATAATTATCCTGAAATCCAAATGAATGAGTATTTGAACAACTTGTATCCATGTGTCACAGTTGCAGTGTTACATGACTTTGTGAGTCAAGGACAAAACTGCTAGTTTACCAATTACTAATGACGATTATCAAAAATTAGAATTTAGATAAGCATTAATTTACTACTACACAGTACAAAAAGAACATATCATTAACACTGACTTACAAATTTCGAAATCAATGCACAAAGACAAAGTTTCGCGATTGTTAACTCTTGCTAAAATTTCGCTGCCACACGGACCAGCTGGGAAAGCGACTGATCTACATGTATAAAGTTCATCGTATTCACATAGTTGCTCGAATAGTTCCACTAATGATAGTGTGTCACTCACACTATGAATAGTGATAGAGATTAAATCTGAATATGGAATTTACCAGTTGACCAAACCACTGCGTAGAGAGAATAATATCTCGGGTCCAAGGTTATAGTTCTTACACTTATTCTCCCTTAGACTACCCATGTACTAACTTATAGTATACTTAAATTACCCTTAAAATTACGGCATTACACAGGTCCATCTTCCAAAAAAGTTAAATAAAATAATCATCGGAAGTCAACATTCCACTCATGCATCTACATTTCTTAGAGACGTGTGTGTGTACAGGACGGAGTTAGCAAATTTGACTGTGAACCTTTAAATGAACTCTAAAATATGATAATGATTTCAACTGACTCCTCCACGCATAAGTGGCACCTGCCAGTCCTCAAGCAAAATTAGCGTACCCCATGGGGTCGCTTCTCTGTCACCAACAAACTCTCGATATCCAGTGAGAAGATGTGCCCCAGCCAACCTCCTGCCTGGGTAATGACATAGCCGTCTCACCTGGACTGACCCGTACTCTTGCTGCAAGGATCATCTCAAGGGCGCTTCCCATTCATACAACCTACTATCGCATTTACGCTACATTTATTCATTCTTACTCTTTCAGCTCTCCACCTAGTAACTGACGATCTCCTGTCAGGTACTGAAGTCACCGTTACACCCTAGACCGTGTTGACTTTAAGTTGAGGGAGTTCCTAGGGTTGCTCTCGAATTAAAGCAACAAGTTATTCCCACTGAACCGGGCTGCATCCATGACACTCTACGATGAACTCTAGATACGAGATTAAACTCTCTCAAAATATTCCAGTAAACATTCAGACAGTCCGACTCGCACACATTTCCCTATCCA
>JAGKTI010024624.1:0-14300 GCA_018397915.1 Birgus latro | reverse complement strand
AGTAATGGATGTAAAATGTACTCTTAAACAAATACAAGGCACCATAAACGACTTCCGTGCTTCTCCATTTAATCTCTTCACAAATGATGATCTAAATACTGATGAGACAACAATAAAGTCAGATTGTGGAAAATTACAGAAATTGTGATGAAGAGTGTACAGAGAAGTAATATGGCAAAGCATACAGTCGTGGTCATAAATAATCACGTATTCTCTAGTACCCTTTACCTCAAGCTGGCTCCTTTAAGCGTGGCAAGTCAAAGTTGAATAAGGGGGGGGGGGCTGAGAGGGAGAGGCCAGAGAGAGAGAGAGAGAGAAAAGTGGGTGGGGGGACGAGCGATGGCGCGGGGGTGGGATGAGGGAGGGGAGGGAAGGTAGGAAAGGGAGGACGAATGAAATGCGGAGTGGTGGTCACATTATTTGTCTATTTTCTTTCATTCAGGGCATGATATGAAGACGTTAATATTCGGTAGATAATGCTGCATTACACCTTGTACAGCGGCGTCAGATCACAAGCTTTTGAGTGGCGATATCAAGGCCTGGCTCGTGAGAGAAATATACTGATGTGACAGATCAAACATTAGTGCGGAGCTAGATATTTGTGTTTATCCGTGAATTTTGACTTCGGACGCAGAATGGAATCTGGATGGCTTTGACTTCGGTAATGTTTGTGTAAGAAACGTCCTCTACCCTTACATATAATTAATTTTTGGAACTAAACATCACATGCAACCTTTGACATGGCTGTGTCAACAGTAAATATGATGATCATCTCGGTATATATTCCCTGTATACAATCAATATAATTTCAGCTATTTTATGGCATCTCTATATGAAATGGCTATTGAAAATAACTGCATAAATGGTAAATTGACGTCTGTGCACATTGGTGGATACAAGAACGATATCTCTCATAATCTCTTAAAAGGAAAATGACACAAAATCCTACCCAAACTCCCAAAATGTATTTTATGTCAATGTTTACCGACACTGGTCACGCCAAAGCAATAAGGAAAGCCTCTGTAATTGGTCCTGCCTCGCCTCTTGCTGTCTTAGCCGCACCGAGGAAACAGTGTTGTTGATTGTGTGCTGGTATCGTCTGAACACCTCCCACTCGTCCTTGGTGCACTGGAGGAGGCGTGTCAGTGCCCTCTCTTTCTCTGGTTCCCACGCATTGACACTCTGGGCCCACACAGTTCCGATTGCTCTGCACTAATGTTTGATCTATCATGTCAGTGTGTTTCGGCCAGCCCTGGATATCACCACCTATCTAAAGCTTGTGATTTGGCGCCACTATACAAGGTGTAAGGCATCATTATCAACCAATTATTAACTTCTTTATATCATACCCTGAAAAAAAAAAACAGACAAATAATGTGACTACCACTTCGCATTTCATTCTCCCTCCTTTACCTCCCCTCCCTCACTTCACCCCCGCACCATCACTCGTCCCCCCACCCACCTTCCCTTCTCTCTCTGGCCCCTCCCTCTCAGCCCTTCTTACTCCAGTGTGACTTGCCGCGCATAAAGGAGCCAGCCTGAGGCACGGGGTACCGGGGGACAGATGGCTATTTATGAACTCGACTGTACATGACCATGAAAACGTGCTGAATACTGTTAACAAGAAGGGCATTACCCAACAGTAGTGTAGTTCTACCTGAGTGATGAACAAGATAAACTAAAAAAAAAAAAACACGAGCACCATATACAGAGCAGCAAAAACCATTAGACAGCAGAGACTTAGAGATTATAATCACCAAGTTACTGTAGCCACTTCACACTTAATGATCAATGTTAGACCTTCATTCAAAACTCCATTTTGTCCAGTGAACAAAATACCACACGTAATGAATGGTAAACAATTCATTTCAACGGTCCAACATACATGACCGTGGCACTCACATCTACCCAGCAGAGCACTGAACTATAATGATAACCATAAACGAATCACTGATAAGTACCACTCTCTCCCCCAAATAATACGATGCAACAGTATTATTCAGTGTGAACTATAGAACCGGCGCTCCCACAAGCCAATAATTCAGCATTCCACAGCCTCCCTTCCCCACACCCCACCCCACCCCCATCACTCCATCACCACCATCCCTGCCCAAGTGTCCTTTATTTGTAATTATCATGCATTATTTTCCTCAATCTTGCCTAAGTCTCCGTTTGTTCAGTACATTCTTAAATGGACAACAATAGCAATTTTTAACAAACTAATTTATCTGAACTCTATAGAATTTTGTAAAGTGTAAAGATATTCATAGCGATGGTACAATTCTCTTCAACTTTAAAGGATCCTAGGATAATGTTTCAAGATTTTTTAAAGCTATTGCAAGTCATTCATACATCACTGATCATATAATATTATATATAATACCACCAATTAATCACACATTTCTACATGGAGTTATTTTTGTATCATTTCATTCCGAATGTCTCTTTAGATCATGCAAGTGTTTAAGAATCCCGTGAATTTTACAGTAAAATAATTTAAATGGAAGAGATAGTAAGAATTTGGTCAGAAACATACCACGCCTCCCTCTCCAGACTTTAAACCCTCAAATGAGTTACCCAATATCTTCTAAGATGGTGCTAAATGTAAAATGTATAAAGCTGTCTCATACCTCAGAGCTATGATGGAAAGGGAATTGGGCGCTTTAGATAACACGTTGGATGTTAGCGGAAATGAGAAAAGTTCTGCAAACAAAGTTTAGATGGTTTTAGTTGCTACATAAAATCATGGCAGTCGGAGTAAAATATATTACATTCTGATATTGCTGATGTCAAGACTGAAGGAATTAAACTCATATTTACAGTTGCTGATTTAAGAAAAAATATATAATTCGTGGGGACATGACTAAATGAGAATAAACTATGACAAGACACAAGGAAATAAAAGATACTGTTGGTATGAATACATCATGATGTCAAAGTGCAACTCCAGAACTTTATGGAAATCACTGACATCGGTCACAGAGGTTAATCATATCCAGCTCTAAGTAGAAACAATGAGAAGTAACTGATACTAGCAGTGTCTACAGTCTCATCGCTGTGGCATGATGCATGCTAAATGACTGCTAAAAATACAGAATCTAGCTGGTACATTAAACTACTTGAAAGACTCAACTGAATAAGCATAAGTACGACGGTGTTAACACAAGCAGTAATATTATTTTAAGCATAAGAAAGAGGAGAATAGACAACAAACATCTCTGAAGAAATTAAAATCAATCAAGTGTGAGTTAATACAGAAAAAAAAAATACTACAAGAGGGATAGTGAGAAATATAACCTACATTATGAAATGTGTGTATAATTTTAAAGAAAATGGAATTTATTCTTTTTGAGCTAATACAGAGCAAGAGTTCTAACTGCTATCAACACAACACTTGTCATTCTGTTCATTCTTAAGCTGCGCCCACTTTATTCTTGTTTGTTCTCACCCTCTCCCCTTTCTCCCCTTTGGAACAGAAGCAGGCTGTTCAGACCTCATCTCAGTATCAGCTGGAACTCACATGCACACAATGTATTCAAGTGCTAATATATTTAACATGCATTTTACTGTGAATACTGGTCATTGCATTACTTGTTCCTACTTGCATGGAATTAAAGCAAATGATTCATTGTCCGTAATCTTACAAACTTCATGCCAACCGAAACAAGAATGCGATGATTAAAGGTATTGCTGTAAATTATACGCATCTTACACGAAGAAAAAGCTTGTGAAAAAAAAAAAAAACAGCTTCTGAACAGTGTGCTTTGTAAGTGGACGCAGCCCTTGTCTTAGGATTAAAAAAAAAAAAGTTATTTGCGCTGTGACATAAGGTAAAATCCTATGGAACTCGGGGTAACAACGTGTCATCCAACCAGCAAACCTTCAAGTTCACGCAGTTCATTATAGTGTACACTGCTGTTGATAAAATAAGAATATTATATAGAATTATCATTGCTACTGACAACCAATGAATTTAAAAACCAGGGGAAATTTGACCCGAACAAAATCAGGTGCTCGGTTGGACACAAAACTTTCTTCCCCTGAGAGCCCATAACATTATCTAGAATATAAGATTTTTTTCTGTAGTGGTAAAAGAAGAAAACTTAATGTAAAAAAAAAAAGATTATTAAAAAAATACGCCCCAATCAGTCTTCAGGGGTAGCTTAAGCTTTAATGAAAACCAAGAACACCATCAACACACTAGCATATACAAGTTCTATCCTCCCTCCCTAATGACCACTCTTGTAGTTTTGAATAGCGCAGTTGCATGATGGCAGCTTCACCACTTATTACAAAACAAAATATATGGATTCATCGATATTTTGTATACCCACTAATTTTACGTTCACAATTCCTGTAAAAAATAAAAATTGTTTATTAAGCTGTGAAGCAATCTTTGTTTTAAGATTTTTATGCACAGAGGAATACAGTAATAAGTGAAGACATAGTACATTGTGAATTATATGTTTTTCCTCTTAGTGTTGAGTGGACTTCACGTAGTTTTATTTCTGCCAGTATGTAGGTGAAGACTGTGACCATCAGCCACCCTGACTTTCCCATCTGAACCGTGAAAACACATAAATGTACACAAGAACCGCAAAAAAAAAGAGAGAGAGAGACGTCAATGAGGCTATTAAGAAACCAAATCTTCAAAAGAAATTGTCTAGCATATCTTCATTAGGATCCCCTTATTAGATGAACTTTTTCACAAACCTCTTATTTATGTAAGCGAACGACAATTGCTCAAATCGTAGATGAGACTTGTACATGCTACTACCATATTTAGACAAAGGGGCAGAAGGACGATGAGAGAGGCTTGGTCAAAGTGATCTTCGGGCTTTCCTCTAAATCATGGACGATGCTTTAGCCTCCCCCTTCAAGCTTTATCTATGGGCACATGAAGGAGTGTACATTACCGCCCTCTCTCAGCTCACTCTGCTCCTTTCAACCCCGGAACCCCTCCCCCCAAACCCCCATTCTTTCTGAAACAGGGCGGAGAGACATTGGTAAACCTTTCTCGACGTCCCGAGTTGAGGACGTGTCGAGACAGCCCTCCTCCTCTCCTTTCCTCCCGCCAACCTTTCTTCTCTGTGTACATGTATTATACCATGGATTCCTTCAAGCTGTGTATCCCAGCTATGGTTCCTGAACATCGTTTTAATGGTACTTCAGAAATTAAAATATATGACTGAATAAGTTGCAATACCACAAGGTTCAAGTATAAGTTAAGGATGTTCTAAGTTTCATTATAGGACAAAGAAATTCGTTACTTTCAATGACCAAACCACTTATAGCATACTTATTACAATTTGACAAATTTACATACATCTGTAGATGGGATTCACTTCCACTCTCCCTTTCTCTGCTCTCTTTTTACTTCTATTTGTAAATACAGTTCTACTTTTATTACCAGTTTTCTACTAAAAGATGAAATAGAAAGTGAAAACGTTTATGTTTGTATCTAAATAAATACAAAGTGAATTCTAAAGCAAGAAAACGTTTATCATTAGATTCTCTTAGGTAATGTTCTGTAGTCGTTTAAGGTCCCTAGATGTAGTCATTGAAGATTGTGTATTCTGTTCTTGTTTGCCCTGATTTTATTGTTAGCCTATTATTTGGAATGCTACATCGAAGAGTTATTTAAGAAAACAAAAAAATACATAAAACATTTTTGTGACTGCTTGCCTTTACTTAGTTTACAGATATATAAAAATGGGTACAATGCTTCAAGAATTTAAAAAAAGCTAGAGATTGTGAATAAAACGTTTGTAAAGGGCTGAGAGGAGGGCCTTAACCCTTTCGCTGTGAACTGCCTACTTTGCATTATTATTTCAACGTCAGACAATTACATCAACCTTAAGACAAAAATAAGGGCACCAAACTGGAAAACAATGACAGTATTTTGGTCCCTAATAACCTACTTCGTATTAAAATTCGAGCATACGAAGGACGATTCTATTCATCCTACAGAAACTCACCCGATGCTAAAGGGTTAACACCGTCCCGTCAGACCTACTCCTTGCCGAATCGGATTGACTCCCCTTCACCTGTCAATGGGGGGATGTGGCGGGGGTGGTGGTGGGCGAGAGAAAGAGAGCATGGGGGGAAGGGGGAGAAGGGGCAAAGGGGAAGACTGTTAGAGGGATCAGGGGTGGGGACGAAAAAGGACTTTCTAAAATGGATAGTATAGGGAAAATTAGTCCACGTGGCCTAGATAAGGAATAACTAGTTTAGGGTAAAACAGAGGGAAAAAATGAATACGAGATCGAGGGGTGGAAATGAAAAAGAACTGTCTAAAACTGATAGGATGGATTAGGAAACTGTGTTTCGGAGGCCATGAGGAAAAGTGTAGGCAGGAGGGATGGGGAAAATCAGAACAAGATGTGAACAGAGAAATGAAGAGGCAAATGCCCCTCCTAGCAGGGGACACGGGTGGGAAATTGCTTCATGCGAAGAAGGAATAGAATCAGTTTACAAATATTAAGGAACTAGAAGCTGTGAGAATATGCTTGATATGAACAAGAAAATAATTAGACATGAATTAAGAACAGGCACTAACAGGGAAAGAACAGCAGAAGAGGAAGCTTGGGAAAGAGGGGAGTTAGGACTAGAGTCGATTTGAGAGGTGCTAAGAAGAATCGAATCGACAGTTAGTGGTATGGGTAAAAGAGACTGAATCAGAGTAACGTCTGAAGAACTGAGCATGTATAGGAATGGACAAAGAGAAAAGAATAGAGGGGGGAAAACAAGGAAGAAATGGACAAAGGATCAAAGACAGAAGAAAATAAAACCTGGGAGGAAAGAGCAGAAAAAAAAGGGATACAGATGTAAAAGTTAGACGCAAAAAATAGAAAAATTATAGAGGGAAGAATGAGGGAAGAAAAGCAAAGACAGATGAACCTAGACGCAAAAAAAACAGAAAAAAATTATAGAGGGAAGAAAGAGGGATGAAAAGCAAAGACAGATGAACCAAAAAGAAAAGAGGAGCAGAGAGGCTGGCGGTTGAGAGGAGCGACATTTAGGAGTCTCCCCTCGCGACCTTGGCCGGATGAGCCCATAAATGGTCAACTTCCGCCGCCTGAAGTCCTCTGTGTCAACTTGTGGGGGAAAGTTAATATTTAAGAACGTACCCGGACTCTTCAGGGAGTGGGTACGCCAAAGTAGGATAGATGTTGTAAATTAGGATAGACGGATACAAACCGAGACGAAAGTTTCCCTCAAAATTCTTAATGGCATCATGAAGTTGTGCTTCCTGTCTTAGCATATCACGTAATTTTGTTCCTAAGGTTAAGTGTAGCGCTTATGACGATCACGGGGTAGACCTTTTTTTTGTTTTTTGTTTTTTAATGCAAGTTTGCACCCCAGGGATACGGTACCCTAGCTCTCAGGGGGAGGGGGGACGAGGTAGGGTGAGGAGGTGACGGGGTCCAGGTGGCTGCCCCTCCCCCTTCTCTTGCCCTCTCCCTTTTCCTCCCCCGTAGCCAGCCTGCGCCCCCCACCACACCTTCCCCGATCCCCCACCACCACCCACCAGTCGGCCCTCTCACCAGAAGGACGATGAAACCATGGAGTTTTGACAGTTCTGTGATGTTTAGACATTTTTAAGAATCCGTTAGTAGGAGAGACATAGTGAGTTAGGTGATTATGTGACTCTACCAACCACCACCACCAACAAATTCATACTAGAACATGGAATTTTGTGGAAGAATAAGACAGTGAATTAATACACATCCATGCATGTCTTATGTCAACGGAAATTCAATCAGCACTTCAACTATAAATCCCCATCAAGAGCCACAATCACCTCTCTCCATTAGATCAGAAAAAAAGCAACAAAAAAATAAATCGTCGTAGAGAAATGACTAGCTTAGACCACCCTTTCCCTCCTCTTAGGTCGGACTATGTCATTAATTTTACTCCCCCTATGCCCCCCCACCCAAGAAAAAAAGTTTCTATTTCTGGCCTCAGTCACCAAGAACTCTGTGTGTCGTCTTCGTGACCACCATCAGAGGCGCTACCCTGGTGCTTTGTAAATGGGGTGCGCCTGGCCGAAGGGAGAAAATATACATGGGAAAAAATAAATAAAGGCGAAACAAAAGACGATCCTTGAAAAATGTCCTGAAGTCAATATTTGTACATTTGTGTTTCCATAGGGACTTGCAGACGGCCAGAAAAGGAATCAAAATATATTCACGCACACACAAACACATATATACACTTTTTAGGGATTGCATAAAAAATATATAAAAAAAATAGAAGCTACTTTTTTGAAATGCTTTAGTGCTGTATCATACATATATATTTTACATTTGTATATGAAAAAAATACCCAAAAAATCGCTTATAGCCTCCCCTCAAACTCCCCTTAAAAGATGAAAATGATTTGTGAAGCTTCGGGCGATGACGACTATAAACAGTGACAGTGGTGGTGAAAGAAGAAGCCTCACTGGAAAATGATGTTCGTGTGCAAGGGATCAGTCTTGACTCTGTGGAAAATATAAAGCTATATAAACTAGGACTTTCGCTGTTGTCCTCAGTAGGTGACAGACCAGAGGGGGCGACGGTCAAGCCAAGCATTGTTCCCAAAGACATATATATTATACAAAAAAAATGAATAAAAAATAAAATGCTTGATTAGATGTTTGTTACAGAAATTTTTTGAGAGATGATGCGCAGTGTAACATGTTTACAACCGATGAAAAGCTGTGGTACAGTGATTACATTGTAATAAAAAAAATTAAAATGATAATTAATTTGTTATTGTCCTTTCTGTGTTCTTCAGAATGTAAGGTTGTTGATATAATATATAATTAAACAATCTAATATAAAATGTCTAGATACTGTAAATATTGATTTAGCGTCGTCTGTACGATGACGCCTTTTGTTTCTTAGCCTTGCTACCTGCAGATGATCTTATTCAAATCTGGGGGTAGATCTCTCGGCCTGAGGGCTTTAATGAAGGCTATTCAGTATCCAACCCTTCGATTTCGAACAAGTCTCTCCTGAGGAGTTCAATTGATTGAAATGTTAAAATAAGTACAAAGGCGTCATCGTAGAGGAGTTAAAAGGATTACAGCACGACAAAGGTACAAAAAGGTAACCACACTGATAGGTTTTCAGCAGAGGCAGAGAGAAGACACACACAGAATACAGACATACATCAATGCAGGGAAGGTAACAGAAGTATGGTGAGTGGAAAAAACAGATTGACTGATGGAGTGTCATAAAATGTAAAAAGACTAACAGGGAAGAAAAATACAGAAATGCAACATTGTAGTGATGGAGATAAATAAGGGAAGAAAGAGGTAAAAAGACAAACACACTGATGGCTTGTTACCAAATGCAGAAAGACTAACAGAGAAAGAGTATGTCGAAGGGCAATGAAAGATATTGAAATGAAAGGAAGAGTTCCAAAGGAAAATGAAGACAGTGGAAAAGAAATGAAAGTACGGTACAAGAGAAACGAAGGAGTGGCAGAGAAATGAAGGAGTGGAAGAGAAATGGAGAGAGTAAAACGAAAATTAAGTGCTGAAGAAAAATGAAAGGCGATGAAGTAAAATGAGGAGTGTCAAGGAGAAATGAAAGGAGTAGAGGAGAAATTAAACTAGAAAGCACATATCCTTGCCAATGCCATTGCCATTAAAAAGGATGTGTGGAACACACATGATCCGGATTCGCCCCAAAATTTTATCAGTTCTTCCTTGGCTCATGGCCCACCCTTCTACAAAATTTGATTGAAATTCATTAAGAACTTTTGGTGATATTGTGCGGGATACTGCAGATCCTGATCCGGATCCGCCCCCAAATTTAATCATTTCTTTCTTGGCCCATGGCTCACCCTCCACAAAATTTCATTGAAATTTATCGAGAACTTTTGGAGATATCGTGTGGACAAACAAACAAACATAGATGAATACATAACCTCTTCCAACTTCGCTGGCGGAGGCAATGATGAGACAGACCCACTGATGCTTTTGCTCGGTGTACACTTGCGATCAGTAACTCCTTTACACCATCTGGAACCCGTACAGAACCCAACGAGATCCAGCTAAACCAGATACTAATATTCACATCGGTTGGAATCTCAGTCTCACCTCACTCTCACTTCAACTTCACGCCTCACATCACCACTCCTCCCCTCTCATCCCTTTCATTCCACATTCATCACTTCCACAACTCAAACTATCTGCCTTCCACTCATTTCACTCTCACCTCACTGTCATCATTTTCCACATGTCACACTACCACTCCCCCTCTCTCATCATTTTCATTCCACATTCACCACTTTCACGTCCCATGCTATCTGCCTCACCTTCACCTCATTCTCACTTCACTTTCTTGACCGTCACACTATTTCGACCCCCCCCAGACGTGTAAAGGAATTATTGACCGCACGGGTACAGCCGCAGATATAAATATTGATCCACTTCATGGTGATAAATTGAGCAGTAATTTTCAAAACCTAGTGATGCGACTTTTGGAGACCAGCAACTTTTCCAAAATATTACATAAGAATTTCATGAGTATTCGAAAAAAAAAAAAAAGTGGAACGATATTACATGTCCACGATATTAGATGTCCGCGATATTTCCCATCCACACCTATTCTCTTTCACTTTAGTTATAAGTAACACTCTCTCTCTCTCTCTCTCTCTCTCTCTCTCTCTCTCTCTCTTTCACTCTCTCTCTCTCTGAACTTTAGCAAGACATTAAAACTAGAATATGGTGCCAGTCACGACGAAGTGCTGTAAAAAGGATATACGAGTTGAGCCGCAGTGTGGCCTATTCTACGACTGAACTTGTGGAAATAAGGTGAAAAGAACGAGAAGAACTCCTAATAAAATAAATAAAGTACGGGAAGAGCGTCCTTATTGGTGTCTCTCATTAACGTAATTTCTTCCATATCCAGAAGACTTTATTTAGCCATTTTATTCAGCTTTAATACTGATGGAACTGGTTAAGGCTGCATCTAACCCTCCAGTGCGAAAAGTCTCCCCAAAGCAGAAAAAATCGTCTGGAGGCTGGAATACACTGGAATATACAGGATTCAGGGGATTTATCTTTAATCTCTCTCTCTCTCTCTCTCTCTCTCTCTCTCTCTCTCTCTCTCTCTCTCTATTTCAATATTCAATAGTCTTCTCGTTTTTCAGTCTAACCCTTCCATTTTTCGTCCGCCAGCCTTTCCTGCCTCCCTGTTTCCATCTCATTGCTTCATTGTTTCCTTCCCCTCCCTGCCACATTTCCCCCCCCCCCCTCCCTCCTCTCTCTCTCTCATCGACGTCTCTCTCCTTCTCCCCTTCCTCAATCACCACAAATACTACCACTACCACCTCTTCCTCCTCCTCCTCTTCATTTTTCTTTCTTATCCCTTTTTCAATTCCTGTTCCTGTTCCTATTCATGTTCCCGTTCCTCCTCCTCCACCTCTTCTTGTTCATTTTCATATTCTTTTTATTCTTTTTTCAAATCCTGTTCCTATTCTTATTCACGTTCCCGTTTCTCCTCCTCCTCCTCCTCCGCTTCCTCCTTCTCCTCCTGTTTCTCTCTTCTTTCTTCTATTTCTGGTGCATCCCAAAAGGGCTACTAAATTCAGAGTTTGTTTCTGAGTTGTTTGCCAAGATACAGAGTTACAGTACCTTTTTAAAGGATGGGGTCGAGGTCTGATGGGAGTTGTTTTACCAATGAAAAAAAAAATCATAGTAGTAAACTTCCTCACGGACCAGGTTTTAGGCAGGGTGGACCTACGAAGCGGGCCCTTCTACCTTCCCCCCACCTACCGCCCACCGGCACATACACACGGATGGGGGCGACCTCTGAGGTTTCCAGAAACCATGCTAGTATCGGTATGTACGGACATTTTTTTTTTTTTTTTTTTTTTAAATTATGAGCACGATATTTTGCACTGTGGCTGACCTTCACCCGGACCAATTATGAGGGAGGATGGGATTCTCCACGTCCTCCACGAGGGGGAAGGGGGGGCAAGGAGTCTTTATCTAGGAACGAGGAATTTGGCATAGTCTCAGACCTTCACCCGGATCAGGTTTTACGCAGGATAGGACCCCCGAGGGCCACCCTTCCTGAGAGGCGAGGGTTTGGTGGCCACTGTGAACTCCGGTATGCACGGCCTTATCTTTTTTCTTCTTTTTACCAGGAAAAACGAAATTTTGCGCAGTATTAACATCCACCCGTATCACAATTCAAGGAAGATGAAACTCCTCCGTCCGGCAGTGGAGGGGAGGGGCCATCCCGGGATGCACGGCCTTTAAATGACATATTTGCACAGTGGTAGACCTCCTCTCTGACCAAGTTACAGCCAAAGTGTGACCCCTAGGGGATGCCCCCATAAGATACCCTAATTATTTCTTTTCCTTTCATATACTGCAAGGGTGGGTGCGGCTATTAAAGGTGTCTCATGTCTTGTTCATCCTCCTTCCTCTCTTCCCGTTCTCCTTTCCTCCGGCAGTCCCTGTCTCTCTCTCCTTGTTCCATCTGCTCCAAAGTTCAGGCAGTTTCTTTCTTCTCTTTCTCCTTTATCCATTTTACCTCGTCTTTCTTTCCTTCGCCGACGCCTTTTCCTTTCTTATTTTTCTATCATATCAGTCTTCATCTTTCTCTCCCTCTCCTCCGCCCTCTCCTTCCTTCTCTCTCTTCTGTATCAATCACTCTCGTATTTCCTTCACCTCCTCTCCCTTCCTCCTCTTTCCTCTCCATCAATCTTCTTCATTTCCCTTTCTACCACTCCCATTCCTCATCATTTCCGTTTTCTTTTACCAACCTTCTTTGCTTCTCTCTCTCTTTCCACCTCCTCCACCTCCTCCTCCTGCTCTCCTTCTCCCCCTCCTCGTCCTCGTCCTTTTTGTCATCGTCGTCATCGTCATCGCAGTCCTCTTGCTTCTCCTTTTCTTTCTCTCCTCCTCCATGTTATTTCCATTTTTCCTCCTCCTCCTGTTGCCCAGCCTCCTCCTCTTTCCTTCCATTTTTCCTCCTCCAGCCTCCCTCCCCTTTCTCTCCCCGCCTCTCGTCTCCATCTCCTCCAGACTGTCCCGTAGCCTCGTTTCCGAAATTGGTTCAGTGTTTTTACAGCCTCCGCTCCCTCGCTGCTCCTGCTTCTGATTCAGCCACACATTTACCTCCCTGCATATCATTTACCACGGCATATCCACCTGTTTATAGGCTCCACTCTGCTGTTTGGAGTCCTGACACACACACACACACACACACACACACACACACACACACACACACAGTGAATAAGGAGAGTGAATTTGCATAAAATGTTTACATTGATGTCATATGCATATGTACAAGGAAAAAAGAGTGTAAAAGAATGCTGTCACTAAATATTCATCATGTGTAAGACTGGAAACAAACGGAAGCTGTGCTCAGCAATACACTTAGATGAGTTACTCAAATAAACAGGATACGAGAAAGCAAAGGTTAATAACAAATTCTTATCCTACCTGTAGTACTACAGCATTACTGCTACTGCTACTGTTCCTTCTGCTCTCATTACTACTACTACTACTACTACTACTACTACTACTGCTACTACTGCTGCTGCTGCTGCTGCTGCTGCTTTTAATGCTGCTGCTGCTATAGAGTAACTGCTGCTGCTGCTGCTATAGAGTAACTGCTGCTGCTATTGAGTAACAACAAGAGCAACAACAGCAAAAACAGCAATAACAACGGCAACAACAATAGTAATAACAATAATTAATAATAATAATATATAATAATAACAATAATAACTGCTTATAAACTCAACAGAAAACCATAACATACAAATATATATTCAACGCACAAATAGAAGAGAATCAATGCAAAAAAAGAGAGATAATACGGAGGGAACGAAGGTGGACGCTAAACACCACAAGCAACAGAAACAACAACAACCAGAGGAACAGTAGCTACATCACCTCCACCACCAGCACCACCACAACCACCACCACCACAACCACCACCACCACCAACAAGACAAGGAACCAGAGCAAGAACAGAAAGAACAACAACAACTCCCCTTCCCCCTCCCCTCTTCCCCACCCCTTTCCCCTCCCACCCACTCCCACCCAGAACACCGCCTAGCCAATCCTCTAGTACTCCCAATACCGCTAGTGAAATTGGCCCTTATACGCAGACTTGAAGTGGATTGAAAATTGGTGAAGGGGGCAGAGCTGAAGGTAGAGGGTGGGAACTGAGGAAGAAGTGGGAGATTGGAGGAGTAGAGAGGGACTGTGGAAGGAGAGGTAGATTGCAGAAGAGGGGGATTGTAGGGAAAGAAGAGATTGTATGGGAGAGGGGACTGTA
>JAGKTI010024623.1:0-14300 GCA_018397915.1 Birgus latro | reverse complement strand
AAGTTGGACTACAAATGTGGGCAACTGTGTGCATGTATGTGCCAACAAAAGATCGTGTAAGTAGAGTGAGAGAAGAGTTCTGGACAAATGTGGAAGCCAGCTTGGAAAAGTTTGAAAGGAATGAAAGAGTGTTTCAGATTGGAGATATGAATGGAAAAGTAGGGAATGAGAAGGTGGATGGAGTGGTTGGTGAGTGGGGTGTGCCTGCAGAGATGGATGAGAATGGCAGTGCTTTAGTGGACATTTGTGCCAGGAGGGGGTTGGTGATAGCTAATACCCTCTTCAGGCACAAAATGATCCATAGGTATACATACATGGCGAGTGGTGAGAAGGGTGGATGGTGAACTGAATGAATGGAAGGCAATGATTGACTGTGTGTGTGGATGAAAGCATGAGAAGATGTGCAATGGATGCAAGAGTATATAGAGGTTGGGGGAGTGAACTTTCTGGAAACAAGATGGAGGAAGAGGAGAAGGGAAGGACAGGAGGAAGTAGTTCTTACAAGGAGGGTAGAAAAGCTACAAGAGGAAAGAATAAAGGCTGAATATAATAGGAAAGTGAAGGAGCAATTGGGTAAATATAGATTAGAGCAGATGGGGGATGTGGAAGGTGTGTGCAAGTTATTCACAGAAGAAATCTGTGCAGCAAGTGAGGTGGTGTGTGGGGTGAAGAGAAGACGAAAGGGGGTGCAGGGAACAGCATAGTGGACTGAAGAGGTGAGAGAGGCTGTGGCACAAAAGAAGAAAGCATATAATGAATGGATGAGGAACAGGGGCGTCGAAGAAGCTGAGAGACGGACGAGAGTCATATGTAGAAAGGAGGAGAGAGGTGAAAAGAGTAGTAAGAGAGAGTAAGAAGAGAATGGATGAGGAATTTGGAAGGAATTTGAGTGCAAAGTGGAGGGAATGTAAGAAAATATTCTAGAAAGAGGTAAAGAGAGTTAGACAGGGTGCCAACGAAGTTAGTTGGGGTGTGAAAGATAAAAATGGTAGATTACTAGTGGAGAAGGGAGAAAAAGTGAACAGATGGAGAGAACACTTTAAGGAATTGGTGAACATAGAGAATGAAAGTAATGCAAGTATAAGTGGCTGGGGAATGGCTTGGAGAAGGAGGGTTGTGAGAAGAGAGGAAGAAATCAGTAAGATGGAAGTGGTGGACGCAATGAAGAAAGTAAAATATGGGGAAAGCCTCAGGAATTGATGGAGTATGTGGTGAAATGCTGAAGCATGGGGGAGACATAGTAATAGAATGGATGTGGAAGGTGTGCAGATTGGCCTGGGAGGAAGGTAGAGACCCGGAGTGTTAGTGTGTGTGCGCACGTACACACCTGCTAAGTCACGAGTGATGACGTCATCTGAAGGTTCCTGTGGTATGCAACCGGGAGCCATGGCAGTTCACGTCGTGAGGCTGGCCGGTGAGTGTGGTTTGCCTAGTTCCAACACTGGTAGCAGAGCGTAGTTGCGAGAATGGCGTCGTGTTCGACCAAGTGGCCTCCAAAACTTGAAAACGATTCTACATATGAGAGCTGGAAAAACTGGCATTTGGTGCGAACTAACGGACCTACCAACAGAAAAACAAGCCTTAGCTATTCACCTGTCATTGTCTGGAAGAGCGAGGGTGGCGTCTTCAGAGATTGAAACAGATGTTCTGAAGCAGAAGGATGGTGTTCAGACCCTGCTGAAAAAATTAGACGATTTATTTCTCGTGGACAAAGGACGTCGACAGTTTGCAGCGTTTTATGAGATGTACAACTTCAGAAGAGCCATTGATATGAACATTTGGGAGTTCGTGACAGAATTTGAGCATGTTTACTTCAAATTTACCAAGCAGGACATGGAACTGCCAAATTCTGTGATGGCTTTTATGCTCTTAGCTGTATGCAAACTTTCAGACAGTGAACGATAACATACGGAAATATGAAATCTGCCCTGAATCGTATTTTTGCTGGTGAAATTGGCAGGCAGAACGAGGCATCGGTGTCCGCCAGGGAGGTGAAAGACGAACCAGTATTTTGGAGTGACGAAGTTGAGGGTGAGGAAACGCTTTATGCTAGAGGTACTCGACAAGGACGGAGAATGTTGCGTGGTGGTGCAATACGTGATCGACGTCGGGGTAGTGGCCGATGTTCAACCGTATCTGCTAGAATTCCCCAACGCTCATCCACCGGCAGGAGGCAGAACCCACTTGGGCCTGACGGAAAGGTATCGAGGTGTTTTGTATGTGATTCTAGATTTCATTGGGCACGTGACTGTCCGGATGCATACGAAAACGACAGCAGTCGAGAAGAGAATTCTGAAACAGTGCATCTGTCGTTATTTATGGGCTATGCGGATGATGCCGCTAGTAGAGGTAAGTCACAGACTCTAGTAGAAGAATCTAAGGGACGTGCTCTTCTAGACACAGGGTGTTCTACAACTGTATGTGGAGTTGAATGGATCAATTGCTATCTAAGTGAGCTCACTGATTATGAACATGATGCTGTAAGAGAAGAAGCGTCATCCTCAACGTTTACTTTTGCTGATGGTGTTACAGTTTCTTCCCTCAAACGTGTTACTCTGCCCTGCTACACTGGAAACATGCGTGCTACCATCGTGACTGATGTTGTTGACTGCAATATTCCCTTGATGTTGAGTAGACGTTCCATGAAAAAAGCAAAAATGCTGATTAACCTTGGAACTGACCAGGTCAAAATTTGTGGAACTATCATTGATTTTAAAGTCCTCATCTTCAGGTCATTACTTACTTCCTATTTCCTTATGACTAGATCGTGAATTTTGTGAAACAATCATGTTGGCATCTCGTGGGGGTGATGTAGAAAAAACTGCTTTGAAGCTTCACAGGCAATTTGGACACCCAACATCGGCAAAACTAATTAAACTGATCACAGATGCAGGAATTAAAAGTTCAAAACTGGAACAGACTGTCAAGGCTGTATCTGATGCTTGTACAGTCTGTTGCAGATTTAAGAAAGCCAAGCCCCGACCAGTAGTCAGTTTGCCCATGGCGTCTAAGCCATGGATTTAAAAGCTTGAGGAAGGCATTATTCCTTAGTCCTTGTTGATTTGGCAACCAGGTATTGTAATGCAATAGTAATCGCGGATAAGTGTGCGCCCACCATTATCAAAGGAATATTTCGGAGCTGGATTGTTGTGTTTGGCACACCTAGAAAAATTCTTACAGACAATAGCTGTGAATTCAATAATGCGGAAATGCGAGCATTGGGAGAGGCCTTCAACATCAAGATCATGACAACGTCTGCAGAGAGTCCATGGAGCAACGGAGTCTGTGAGTGTCAAAATGCAGTCATTGGTGACATTGTTAGGAACATAATGGCTGATAGCCAGTGTGAATTGGATGTGGCCTTGGCATGGGCAGTATCGGCAAGAAATGCTCTCACCAACTACTCAGGCTTTTCTCCTAACCAACTTGTTTTTGGTCAAAACCCTGGTCCACCTAATGTGTACGCAAATGATCCTCCAGCCTTGGAACCTTCATCACCATCAAAAATTGTGAGAGACAACTTGAACGCTCTTCATTTAGCTAGACAAGAGTTTATAAAGACCGAATCAGATGAACGCTTGGCTAGGGCTCTGCGGCACAACGTACGTTCGAGTGACCTAAACGACATCCGGAATGGAGATGAAGTCTTCTACAAAAGAAATGACAGTCATGAGTGGCACAGTCCCGGAATTGTAATAGGCAGAGATGGGAAACAAATTCTGGTGAGACACGGCGGTGTATACGTGCGAGTGTACATATGTCGTCTAGCGTGAGCACCAGAGCAAGATACTACAGATGAAAGTGATGTCAGCAGTGATGAGAAGAACACTGTTGTCCAGGAGAGGCCTAATGACGATCCTACGCAAGTGTTGAATGACTATCCACCAGATGACGAGTCGGAAGATGGTGTGGTCCCAATCGATGAGCCTCCCACAGTTTCTGTTCCGATTAATCAGCTTCCCAAAGTTTCTGTTGGTCAACGTATAAAGGGAATACATTCAGAAAGTGGAGAGTTGGTGTCTGGAAGGATTATAAGTCGGGCAGGTAAAGCCACTGGAAAGTACAAACACTGCTATAATTTGAAGAGGGACTCTAATGGCAGCATTGATTGGATAGATTTGGAGAAGGATCTTAGCGAATAGGAAGTGGTTGATGATGACACAGAAATGTTTGTTCTTTTCAACTCTGAGGCTGTACTATGCGCTAAGGAAAATGAAATTACAAATTGGCAGAATAATGATGTGTATGAGGAAGTAGATGATGTTGGGCAAGGTGCCATAACGGTTCGATGGGTTGTGACAGAGAAACTGAAAAATGGAAAGCCTATTGTTAAGGCCCGCTTAGTCGCCAGAGGATTTGAGGAAGACACAGTGGATCTCCGAAAAGACTCGCCTACTTGTTCAAGGAAGCAGTGCGTTTGGCACTTTCCTTGGCCTCCACCAACCAGTGGGATTGCCACACTATGGACGTGAAAGCTGCCTACCTGCAAGATAACGACATTGAGAGAGTTGTTCATTTACGTCCTCCGCCTGAATATGCAAATGGTAAGTTATGGAGACTAAAGAAAACTGTTTACGGTCTTTGTGATGTTGCTAGGCATTGGTATCTGCGCGTAAAGGATCAGTTGTTGAGTCTCGGAGCTAAAGTGTCATTACTGGATTCAGCGCTGTTCTCTTGGAGCAATGGTGGCAAGGTCGAAGGCATTGTATGCATCTAAGTCGACGACTTCCTTTGGGCTGGTACACATGAGTTCAAACAGCAAGTGATAAATCGGTTGAGTCAAATATTCCTCATCAACAGTTCAGAATCAAAAGCCTTCAAGTATGTTGGTCTCAAAGTCATCTCGAACATTGATGGCAGCATAAAGCTCGACCTATTCCAGTATGCTTCATCTTTGAAACCAGTCATGCTGAGTAAACATCGTGCAGCAGTAAAATCAGGGGAGCTGTCTGAGTCTGAGAAAATGGAGTACCGAGCATTAACTGGGCAACTCAATTGGATTGCCACACACACTCGGCCAGATACTGCCTTTGATGTGTGTGAGTTGAGTGTGAATAGCAACCGAGCTACCGTAGCGGATTTGCTTAGACTCAATAAGGTGATCTCAAGGGTGAAGACTGACAACATGAAGCTATACATTCCAAGAATGGGGCCGATCGAGGACTGTCATATAGAGTGCTTTTCGGATGCCTCATTTGCCAACCTTGTAGGCAATGGACCTCAGGGAAGTTTTGTGATCTTCCTACGAGAGGGTCGTCAAATCTACGTTATCTGCTGAGGCGTTGGCGCTGCTTGAATGTGCTGAAACTGCTGTATATCTCTCCAACATATTGCATGAGGTTTCTGGATGTGGAAAGATCAAAATAAAGTGTTTCGTCGACAACGAGAGTCTGGTGGACGCCCTTTACTCCTGTAGGAGCATAGAAGACAGGAGATTGCGCACTGATATTGCTGTGTTGCGGGACATGTCGGAGCGGGGGGGAGATTAATGAGGTATCCTGGGTGGATACATCACAACAAGTGGCTGATTGTCTCACCAAGAAAGGTGCCTCGACCGAGCGGCTGCGTGCAGCAGTCAGCCGAGACTAGAAAGTTTATAATACTTCAAGAGACATCACATATCTGTATGTGGCCACAGACTGGGTCTTGATAGTAAATAAACAAAAGTGTATGTATTGGATACATAGTGTGTATCAGGTGTTGATGGTACTCACACAAAAGTCTATGTATTGGATGCATAGTGTGTATCAGACGCAAATAGACCATCCAGCTACGTCCTTGGAATCTTCTGTCAAATTAAGAAGAAAGGACGAGAACGTTAGTGTGTGTGCGCACACACACACCTGCTAAGTCACGAGTGATGACGTCATTGGAAGGTTCCTGTGGTATGCAACCGGGAGCCTTGGCAGTTCACGTCGTGAGGCTGGCCTGTGAGTGTGGTTTGCCTAGTTCCTACACAGAGGATTGGAAGTCAGGTATAATTATTCCTCTGTACAAAGGAAAAGGGGAAAAAGACGTGAGTTGTAATCATAGGTGCATTTGCCTTCTCAGTGTAACAGGTAAAGTATATGGTAGGATACTTATTGACAGAGTTAGAGAAATTACTGAGGAATTAGTTGGAGAAGAACAGGAAGGTTTTAGGAAGGGAAGAGGTTGTGTAGACCAGATATTCATTCTTAGACCCTTAGTGGAAAAGTTTCTAGAGAAGGGAAAGAGGTTGTATGCAGCCTTCATGGATTTGGAGAAAGCATATGACAGGGTGGATAGACAAGGATTGTGGAAAGTATTAAGAATATATGGAGTGGATGGGAAGTTGCTGAAGGCAGTGAAGAGTATGTATGAGGGTGCCAAGGCTGCAGTGCATGTGGATGGCAAACTGAGTGAACCTTTCCATTTGAAGGTTGTATTGAAACAATGATGTGTCATGTCTCCATGGTTGTTCAATCTGTACATGAGTAGGGTTATAAAAGAGATACAAGGTCGGGCAGTGGATGTTGGAGTGGCCCAAGTGAGAGAGGGCAGTGTTTGGAAACTCCCTGTACTGTTGTTTGGAGATGATACTGTGTTGTTGAGAGAAGATGAAGGGGAGCTGCAAGGCTTCGTAGATGAGTTTGGGAGACTGTGTAAGAAATGGAATCTAAAGGTGAATGTAGGGAACAGCAAAGTGATGGTCTTCGAGAGAAGTGAAGCCAGTGAATATACAGTGAGATTGGATGGGGAGGATATGGAGAATGTGAGTGCATTTAAGTACTTGGGTAGTGTGATGAGTAAGGATGGAAGTCTGGAGGTTGAAGTGCTTGAAGGGGTGCAGCAGGGAAGAAAGGTTGCTGGTTCGTTGAAAGCAGTGATAAGAAACAGGAAAGTGAGTATGGAAGTGAAAAAGTTGTTACATAACAGTATTGTGATACCAACTCTAACATATGGAAGTGAAGCTTGGACCCTGTTGGAAGGACAGAAGTCAAGAGTGAAAGCAGTGGAATTGAGTTATTTGAGAGGAGCATGTGGAGTCACATGGAGAGACAGACTAACAAATGAGGAAGTGAAGGAGCGTTGTGGTGTGGATGGGGACGTGATAGGAAGCGTTAGGAGAAACACGTTAACGTGGTTTGGGAATGTGGAGAGGATGGAGAGTGAAAGACTGACAAGGACAGTGTTTGAGAGTGAGGTGGAGGGGGGTGAGAGGGAGGGGGAGGCCAAGGATGAGATGGAAGGATGGAGTGGAGAGGTATATGAGAGAGGGGTGTGTGAGTTGGGAGCAGGGTAGTGAAATGGCGGGGGAAAGAACGACATGGAGGCGATTTGTTTGTGGCCACCCCATGTGGGGTTGAGGCGTCTGGCAATAGACAGATAGATAAATGGACTTAATACATCAATATAAGATCCCTGGCACTAATAAAAGTAATCACCAAAGCCAGAAAGTTGGTTAAATTGTGTCAAGTTGGTGCCACTCTACCTCTGAAATCTTCGAGGTTACTGAGACAGAAGAGCATCTGTGAGCTTGTGAACTGATTTTACATTTTTTTCTGGCTAAATGGGCATAATAAACCAATATATGATCCCTGGCACTAATAAAAGTAATCATCAAAGCCAGAAAATAGGTTGAATCGAGTCAGGTTGGTGCCATTCGACCTCTGAAATCATCAAGATTACTGAAAAAGAAGAGCAGCTGTGAGCCTGTGAAGACTCACTTGCCTCCCATGCTCCAAAATCAGTGTTGTGAGCATAGCGGAGAAATGTCTGAAGTTAGTGAGATATTTTATTACCTTCCATCTTAATTTGGCCGCTTGCAATGACTTGTCACTGCTGCAGAATGTAGATCTATGTCACCAGCATCTCTGAAGAGAGTTGGTGATAGAACAAAGCTATGAGAAACGCCACTGTTTATAGATCTAGGAGATGAACAATGGCCGTCTACAACAGCAGCAAAGGAACAACCAGAAAGGAAGATTTAAATGAAGGCACAGGTAGAAGGATAGAAACCGTAGGAGGGCAGTCTGGAAATTAAAGATTTATGCCAGACTCGATCAAAGGCCGTTGAGATGTCAAGTGCAATAGCAAAGCTTTTGCCAAAGTCCTGAAAGGAGGATGACCAGGAGTATGAAAGGTAGTTGAGAAGATCACCAGTGGAGCGTCCTTGATGGAACCCGTACTGACGATCAGAAAGTTGTGACAGGAAAGATGCTTTAAAATTTTTCTGTTTAGAATTGACTCGAAAAGTTTTAAGACACAGGATGTTAAAGCAATTGCACAATAATTAGAGGGTTGGGAATGGTCACCCTTCTTTGGGACTGGCTGAATGAAAGCAAACGTCCAGCAAGAAGGAAAGGCGCAAGCTGATAAACAAAGGCGAGATAGTTTACCTAGGCAGGGTGTAAGCACAGAAGCACAGTTTTTGAGGACAACAGGAGGGACTCCATCAGGCCCATATGCCTTGTTAGTATTGAGGCCAGTGATGGCAGAAAATAAATCAGCTGAAGAAACTTTAATGTCAGGCATGAGGAAGTCAGAGGGTGGAAATGATGGAGGAACAGCACCGGAATCGTCTAAGGTGGAATTGGAGGAGAAAGTCTTAGCTAAGTGATCTGCTTTATCAGTAGAAGAAATAGCTACAGAACCATCAGAGTAGAAAAGAGGAGGGAAGGATGATGAGGTAAAGTTGTTAGAGAGGTTTTTGGCAAGGTACCAGAAGGAGCGATAAGAATTCAAGTTGAAGAGTTTAGAGCATCTAGTACAGATGAAATCATTTTTCTCAGAGCAAAGAACAGACTTAGCACGATTCTAGATAGAAACATACAAAAGATGTGATTCAGGAGTGGGTTGACTCTGGTACCTTTTATAGACACTCTCCTTACTGTGGACAGCATTAAAATAAGCGTGATTAAACCAAGGAGTTCTTGCATTAGTCAAAGGATATGAGAAGGGAATGTATGCTTCCAGGTCCGAGAAAATAACCTCCGTAATGCACAAGGAACACACAGATGGCTCCCGGCCATGGAAGCAATAATCATTCCAGGGAAAATCAATGAAGTACTGGCTGAGAGCTTCCCAATCCGCTGCTCCAAAGTGCCACAATCGATATTTCTTTGGAGGGTCCACAGGCCGTACCGGAGTGATAGGACAGGTTGAGGTAATAAGGTTGTAATCGGAGGAGCCAACGGAGAGGAAAGATTAGTAGTCTGAGCAGAAGTATTAGTTGTAAGGAAGAGGTCAGGTATGTTGGAGCTACCTCCAAGGTAGTCAGGGATATGGGTAGGGTGCTGTACAAACTGCTCTAGGTCATTAAGGATAGAAAATATGTAGGTTTGTTCACCAGGTGGATCAGTGAAAGGAGAGGTGAGCCAAAGGTGGTGGTGAACATTGAAATCTCCTAGAATGGAGATTTCAGAGAAAGGAGAAATGGATAGAATGTGTTCCATCGTAGAAGATAGTCGAAGAATTTTTCATAGTGAGTAGAAATAGGGGGTAAGTAAACAGTGCAGACATATTCAGTCAGAGAATGACAGGAAAGCCGAAGCCAGAGAGTAGAGAATTCAGAAGAATCAAGTTCAGGAACACAAGAGCAAGATAAGTTGTTGCGTACATATAAACAACAACCAACTTTGGCCTTGAAATCAGTATAGAGATAGTAGGAGGATACAGAAAAGGGTTTGCTATCAGTCGCCTCAGACAGGTGAGTCTCAGTCAGGAAGAGATCGTGAGGTTTAAAGGAGGAGAGGTGGTGCTCAGCAGAGCAAAAGTTAGAGGAAAAGCCACGAATGTTGCAGAAATGAAGAAGGAGTGAGTCAGACGTGGTTCCAGGCATCTCATTGAGTAGTCACCGGGAGAGGGGCAGATGGTGGGGACATTTATGGTCTCTTCCCCCTGCGGACTCGAGGCTTGTTTGAATACCGCCATTTTTCTTTCTTTAATTTTGAAAAGGAATAGTAGTGTGTACTGTGCATGTAGTTTGGTGTCGACAGTTAGAGAAACTTGTATTGGAGAGCGTCCTGGCCTACTCTCTGTGTTACTGAAACAATGAAACACCTATCAGCCCAACAAAATCTTCCACAGGAGTACCCACTAATGTTTAATAATATCCAGCTTCATCATGCATCATCCATAAACATACTTCGGGTGTCATTCTCTCAGGACTTATCTTGGAAAGATCATAATAAATCTTATAAAATCTACTTCCAAGAGATTAGGTGTGCTAAGCCGACTCGATACCTTCTTCACCCCTGCACAGTTGTTGAATTTATACACGGGTTTTATTCACTCCAGTGTAGAGTACAACTTTCATGTGTGGGGAGGCTCCCCACATACAGCTCTTCTCAACAGGGTGGAGTCAAAGACTTTTCATCTTATTAACTCTCCTCCTTTTACTGGCTCCCTTCAACCTCTGTCTCTTTGCTGCACTGTCCCATCTTTATCTCTTTTTTGTCGCTACTTCAATGATCACTGCTCCTCTGACCCGTCTGCTTGCATCCCTCCACCTCTACGACGGGCGAGTAGCACCCGTCTAGCAACAAACTCTCATCCCTTTTCTGTCCAACTCTCTAATGCAAGAGTTGACCATTATTCCCAGTCCTTCATTTATGCAACAAGTCGACTCTGGAACTGTCTCTCTCTGTCTGTATTTCTTACTTCCTATGATCTCCAGTCTTTCAAATGCAGTGTGTCCAGGCATCTCGAAATGAATGGATCTTGAATTTGGCTCTCTTTTGTATTGTTTTTTCTTCTTGGAAAGAACGGTTTGGGCTCCTGGCCTTTGGTTCCTTCTTCCCTGCATTTAACCACTTAACCGCGGGCCGTCACTTTCGTGACGCTTGGTGGCGATGGCTCGAGCCGTTGGCCGTCAGGTGGGTGCCTCCGTTTTCTTTTCAATTAGCCGGGGCCTTCAAAATGTAAATACTGTATATATGAAAAAATGTAGGAGAGTCCTGAGTGCTATTTATATCACTCAGGCTAGTTTGGGCCTATATTTTATAAATATAAGTCAGAGCGCGAATTGCTACCGGCTGGAAGTGGCAGGACCGTCTCACACAACCTCGCGGTTTAGGGGTTTAAAAAAAAAAAAAAAAACTTAGAAATAGATTGGGAAAAGTAGCCTAGAGGATATGATTTAACCCGCCCCGTCCCGGCAACTTTTTACCTAACCCACCCCCAGAACCCAGCAAATTTTCAACTTGTCTTTTTTGGGTTCAAACCTCCGCTTCTGGTGAGAAACATTGATAATTCAGCGCGAAAGCGCTCACCTGAAGTAAAAAATGCACTAAACACGTGAGAGGCCCCTCAACTGGCTACTGCTTTCTGTGACGCCGTGCTTCATAAAAGTCGCTCCTTATGCGAGGGAAACTTAACCAAAACGACTCAGACTTGGTAATTATTTATATATTTGGTACGAATTTATATGTAGTACAAGAGTATTTTGGTTTTCACACAATAATATAGGCTTACGTTGTTCACTCACCAAACACATCAACATACTGCACCTACCTTGGCGACGTTACCTCCTCATTACGTCTGTTTATTACTAACTCTGGTGCCACGTAATCTTTGTCCTCCACATCGGGAATCACTTTTGCCTTGAATTTCGTCGTCGGTGAGACTGTGGTGCTACGTGTCTTTACTGGCCAGGTCACTGCTAACAGGTGAGTTGCGAAAAAATGGCGCACCCCCCGAGAGGAGGGGTTACACAGGGTCAGGCAGTGTTGCCACCTGGCTGGGAGTAGAAGGTCTGCCACATATGCCTACCAAAAATCTCCCGCGAAACTTGAAAAATGTGGAAACGACAGACCTTGCAATTGCAGAACGTACAATGCACGTCGTCGGGAGTGAGAGATGGGTTAGGGTGCAACGTGCATCGTACGTTGATGGGGCTTAGTGAGTTAAAAGTTAGATGTAGAAAATTCTGTGATTTTTATGAAATAGGAGTCCAAAATTACATCCCTCAGCATAAATTAACAGAAATAAAAATAAAGAAATGCTTTAATACAGAATGCAAAAAATCAAACGAAAAAAGAGACTTGTTGTGGAATAGATATAGAAGACAAAATAGTGAGAGGGCATATAACCTATAAAGAGGCAAGAAATGATTATACAGGGAAAAGGAAGGAAGCCCAAAGATAGTTTGAGGAAGGTGTTATAAATAAAAGTACTATAGTGATCACCCTAAGCCATTTTACAGCTACATCCGAAGCAAATCAATATTAAAGATCAAATACAGTACATTATGGATGAGGGGATCAGCCACATACAAGAGAAAAATATTTATGAAGCACTAAATAAAAACTTCCAATCAGTTTTCACAGAAGAAAATAATTTTGAAAGAGATGACATGGAACATGCATGCCCACACACATTACCAGATATACAAATATCAGAAAAAGAAGTACAGGAAGAGTTAAGTAAATTACACAAAGGAAAAGTATATGGTCCTGACGAAATTTCAGCCTGGGTGCTACATGAATGTGCAGAAGAGTTAAGCAAACCAATATACTTAACATTCAAGGAATTCTTAAGTCAAGGTAACCTACCTGATATTTGGAAGAAAGCAAACATTGTTCCCCTATTCAAGAAAGGGAATAGATAGAATCCACTCAACTACTGATCAGTATCACTGACCAGTTTTGTAACTAAGATACTAGAAAAGCTGATAAGAAAAGTTTGGGTAAACCATCTAGAAGAACACAGTATGATTACAAAAAGGGAGTTCGGTTGTAGAAAGGGAAAATCATATGTTACAAATCTATTAAGCTACTATGATAGAGTTACAGAAACATTACAGAAAAGAGAAGGATGGGTGGACAGTATCTATTTAGATTTCAGGAAAGCTTCTGACAGAGTACCGCACCAGAGACTTTTATAGAAACTGTACCATCAACGAGGAATCAAGGTAACCTATACTGTTGGATGCAGGATTTTCTCAGAGAAAGGGAAATGAGAACAGTACAAAGGGGAAATTACTCATCATGGAGGGAAGGAACTAGTGCAGATCCACAGAGCTCAGTGCTGGTATCAATTATGCTTTTAGTATACAATATATAAATGACATAGACAGTAACACTGGAAATGGAAGCTATCTAAATATGTTTGCTGATGATGCAAAAATACAAAGGAAAATTACTGACACAGATTCTTGTACAGAGCTAAATAAAGAAGTAAATAAGCTTCATGAATAGAGCAATAAATGGCAAATGGAATTTAATGTGGACAAGTGTCATGTAATTAACTTTGGTAAAAGTGAAAATTTGGAAAGTTGAATTTGGAAGGATTTTGAGTGTAAAGTGGAGGGAATGTAAGAAAATGTTCTGGAAAGAGGTAAAGAGAGTTAGACAGGGTGTCAAAGAAGTTAGCTGGTGAGTGAAAGATAATAATGGTAGATTACTAGTGGAGAAGGGAGAAAAAGTGAGCAGATGAAGAGAACACTTTAAGGAATTGCTGAACATAGAGAATGAAAGTAATATAAGTGGCTGGGAAATTGCTGGAAGAAGGAGGGATGTGTGAAGACAGAAAGAAATCAGTAGAATAGAAGTTGTGGAAGCAATGAAGAAAGTTAAAATGGGGAAAGCCCCAGGAATTGATGGAGTGTGTGGTGGAATGCTGAATCATGAGGGAGACATAGTAGTAGAATGGATGTGGAAGGTGTCCAGATTGGCTTGGGAAGAAGGTAGAGTCCTGGAGGACTGGAAGTCATGTATAATTATTCCCCTGTACAAAGAGAGGGGGGTGTGAGTTGGGAGCGTGGTAGTGAAATGGCAGGGGACAGAGTGACATGGAGGAGATTTGTTTGTGGCCACCCCGTTCGGGATTGAGGCGTCTGGCAATAGATAGATAAAGGACAATGGGGAAAAGAAGTGTGTGGTAATAATAGGGGCATTTGTCTTCTTAGTGTAATAGGAAAAGAATATGGTAGAACACTTACTGACATAGGAGAAGAACAGGGAGACTTTAGGAAGGGAAGAGGTTGTGTTGATCAGATATTCATTCTTAGATCTTTAGTGGAAAAGTTTCCAGAGAAGGGAAAGAAGTTGTATGGAGCCTTCATGGGTTTGGAGAAAGCATATGACAAGGTGGATAGACAAGGATGGTGGAAAGTATTAAGAATATATGGAGGAGATGGGAAAATGTTGAAGGCCATGAAGAGAATGTATGAGGGTGCTAAGGATGCACTGCATGTGGACAGTGAACTAAGTGAATTTTTCTATTTGACGGTTGGATTAAAGCAAGGATGCGTCATGTCTCCGTGGCTGTTCAATCTGTATATGGGTGGGGTTATAAAAGAGAAACAAGGTAGGGCAGTGGATTTTGGAACAGCCCTA